>CM052901.1:102605177-102630142 GCA_028534135.1 Potos flavus | reverse complement strand
CCGCTGTGTTCCTCCCTGTGCATCACCCAGCCCTGCCCATCTCCCATGACCTGGGCCCTCACGGGGGGCACGGGGGCTGCTGCCCTCTGCTCCTTGAGGCACGATGTCCTGCTTGGGGCCAAGTCCCCTCACCTGTTTCTGGATGTCCAGCTGGTACTTGAACTCCGTGTTGGACAGCTTATGTCGGGTCTTGGGCTTTTCCCAACGGATCAGGCAGTGGGACTTGTTGCAGTGCACGCTGATATTGTTGGGTGGGCTATATATTTCTGTAATGAGATCCCAGGACACTCCCTTGAACCGGCGGGCATCTGCTGGGCCACGGAGGTCAGACCCAGTTCTGCGGGCAGCTCCCAGGGGTCCCCCAGAGGCCAGAGTCTGATGGGTCTGAGTGTTGCCTCTTGGGGAAGAAGACACAGGGACGTGTGCAGTTTCAGCGGGTGCACACAGGACACTCTGGCAGACTGCAGAGAGCAGCCAGGGAACCCAAAGTGAGGGAGGCAGGGAAACGCAGGGACAAGGCAGGGATGGGGCCATCTTGGGGACAGCCAAGGTGGGAGGACAGGATGCATCTCGGAAAAGATCGAGAAGCTCCAGTGTCCTTCGACAATGAATGGGTCTCCCAGGTGGCCACCTACGGTGGGTCCCACCCATGATCAGGATGGGTGTTCTGTGTCTGATCCCACTTAGCTAGCATGCATTCTGATCTCCACACCGAGCGTTGATCCCATTACCGAAACCCTTCAAGGGCAGCTTGGTTTTAAGTTCACATCCAGTGTATCTGATCACACTGAACTTTGAAATTGAGATGCACAGTCACTGGGAAGTGCACACAGGATCTCCGAGCTCACAACAGAAGGGGTTCTGACCCACCAGCTCCAGATCAGAGGTTCCCAGAACCTCCTCCTTGGGTTCCGTTAATCTGCTAGAGCGACTCACAGAGCCCAAGGAAACACGTCACTTCCTAACTCACGGGTTTATTACAAAAGGCTATAATTCAGGAACTATCAGATGAATGATGCATGGGGCCAGGTGTGGGGAAGGGTGTGGAGCTTCCAAAGCCTCACCAGGGCACCTCTCTCTCTCCCCAAACCTCCACATGTCCACCAACCTATAAGATCTCCAAACCCCATTCTTTTGGGACTTCAGGGAGGCTTCCTTATGTAAATACGATTGATTAAATTATTGCCCATTGAAGATTGAACTCAACTACCAGCCCCTTTCCAGTCCTGGTCCCTGAGGTCACAAAGGAGGAAACTGAAAATTCCAACCCTTTAATTACCTAGTTGGTTCTCCTGGCAACCAACCCCCATCCTTCGGGGCTTTTTAGCTGTTAACTCCTTAACATAACAAAAGGCACACCTACTGCTCTCCTCCCGGGGAAATTCCTAGGGTTGTGGCAGCTGTGTGCTCGAAAGGACAGAGACCCAACTTGCAATTTCTTACCGTAAGTCACAATTGCACGGGATTGAAGTTTGAAATAATACCGGGATTTCCTGAGTTAAATAAAAAGGTTAGAAACGTTGGGAGGGAAAAAGACAGGTGGGGAATTCCTCAGAAGGAGGGTGGCCGACTCAGGGCCTCAGGACGTTTGTCCTGCAGCAAGGAGCAGGAAGTGCAGACCCTGAGACACGGGGAGCGCACCTGCCACATGGCTGGGTACACACACCTGGAGCTCCCCCAACAGGTGAGCCTGGAGGTGGAGAGTCTCGGTGGGCAGTGGCTTGTGATTAACTGGAGAGTTGGCATCTGTTGGCCAATGGTGTCCCCCAAAACAGCAAGAGAAGGCTGTGCGTGCTCCCCCATGGGGAAGGTCCACAAAAGGGTCAGACTTAACCTCCATCTCCTGGTCTGAACATCCTCCCTTTTGTCCTCAAGGTGCGTCACTATCTGACTCAGGCAAAACCCCTTCCTGTCTGGGCTCTCCCAGTGCCAGAGCCAGCTCTTGGAGGCAATGAGGGTGTTGGAAGACCCTCGCTTCTTCTGGGAGCAGTCGCTTCTTATTATCCGCTTTAATTCAGAGTAAAAGGATGGGTTGGGTCCAGGATGGGTCCAGAAGGAAGCAACCACACTAACACCTGGATTCTGGGTCTCTTGCCTCCAGGACTGTAAGAGAATACATTTCCGTTCTTCCGAACTTCCCACAAACTCTCTTGGGTTCACCTGTTAAGCATCTGTTTACACCACAGGACGTGGATCTTACCGATTTTCTTCCATGACAAAACCGAGTCAAAGAACTGGATTCCTGCCCCTTGGCTGGTACCATTCACCAGGAAGTAATTGTAGTTCGCTAATCCCGAGAGGTCTTCTAGGTGACATCCCACGTGGGCTCCCGAGTCTTCTATGTAATCAGGACACTCTCTTTCCCTTTTTTTCCTATAAAATTCAAAACTGCTCAGAGAACAATCCGGGCTCCCCCCCGCCTGCCTGTACTTCTCAGGATTGTCTACATGAGATCAACACTCACCTTGAATCTCTTATAAACAAAAAATATTGGACGTCATCAGGGGCAGCTCGACCCTTTGCCCAACTACAGTTCATGAAGTTTGCGTTGTAGATAAAGCAGGAGAAATTCTGGGCAGCCGTGCCCTCCCCACCTGAGAAGACACAAAAACAACGTAATTTGTGTAAGTGAACCACATGGTTTCATGGTTGGAATGTCTACCAAACATCCAAAGAATAATTAATTCCAATCCTTCTTCTTTTTTTTTTTAAGATTAATTGATTTAAATCTATGATAAATGGAAAAAAAAAGATTAATTGATTTATTTGAGAGAGAGAGAGAGAGCATGAGTGGGAGGGGCAGAGGGAAAGGGAGAGAGAATCCCAAACAGATTTCCCTCTGAGCACGGAGCCCAACACAGAGCTCAATCTCATGATACTGAGATCAGGACCTGAGCAGAAACCAAGAGCTCAACTGACTGCGACACCCAGACACGCCCCCCCCCATCCTTCTTAAACTCTTCCAAAAAATAGAAGAAGAAGCGGCACTTCCAAATTCATTTTATGAGGGCAGGATCACCCTGATACCACAGCCCAAAGAGATGAGAAAAGAAAATCACATCCCAATATCCTAATAAACACAGATGTAAAAATCGTTAACAAAATACTAGCAAGCAAATCCAACAGCACGTTAAAAGGATTGCACTTTGTAAGGAGTAGACTTTGTCCCCGCATGCAAAGAGGGTTCAACATATGGAAATCAATCGCTGTGGGGGACCATTTTAATAGAATGAAAGAAAACATCACGTAATCATCTCAGCAGCTACAGACAACGTCTTTGATAAAATTCAGCATCCATTCATGATAAACACTCTCAATAAAATAGGTGTAAAAGCAATTTACCTCAACACAATAAAGGACAAATATGGACAGCCCATAGCTAAAAACCACACTCAACGGGGGAAAAAAAAAAAACACAACTGAAAGCTTACCTTGTAAGGTAAGAAACAAGGCCAAGGTAGGCACTCTCACCACTTCTATTTAGCATAGTATAGGAAGTCCTAGCCAGAACAATTAGACAAAAAAAGAAATAAAGGTATCCAAATTAAAAAAAAGTAAGCTTATCTCCGTTTGATGATCACATGACCATATGTGTAGAAAAACCTAAAGACTAAACAAACAAAAGACATTGTTATAGCTCATAAATAAATGTAATAAAGTTGCAGGATATAAAATCAACCTACAAAAATCAGTGGCATTTGTATACACTAACAATGACCTATTCAAGAAAGGAATTAAAAAAATAATTCTAGGGCGCCTGGCTGGCTCAATCAGTAGAGCACGCAGTTCTTGATCCTGGGGTCATGAGTTCAAGCCGCATAATGAGTGTATAGATTACTTAAAAATAAAATTTAAAAAAATGAAATAATCCCATTCGTAAGAGCAACAAAAAGAATAAAATACTTAGGAATAAACTTAACCAAGGAGGTAAATTGAATATTATAAAATTATATTGATGAATATTATAAAACATTGATGAAAGAGACTTAAGAACACACAGATAAATGGAAAGAGATCCCATGTTTGTGAATCGAAATAACTATTAGTGATAAAATGTCCATACTATCCAAAGTGATCTATAGATCAACTCCATCCCTATCAAAATCCCAATGGCGTTCTTGACAGAAATTGAAAGAGAATCCTAAAATTCACATGGAGGAATGAAAGACTTCACAGAGCCAAAGTATATGGAGCAAGAAGGACAAAGCTAGAAGCGTCACATTTCCTGATCTCAAAATACATTGCAAAGCTACAGTAATCAAACCAGTATGGCACTGGCATAAAGATAGACACATAGATCAATGGGACCTCAGAGAGCCCAGAAATAAATCCACAGACCTATGGTCAACCGGGTTGACCTTCAACGAGGGTGCCATGAGCACACAATAGGCAAAGGATTCTCTCTTCCCTAAATGGTGAGGGGAAAACTGGACATCCATAAGCAGAAGAATGAAATGGGATCCTTATCTCACTGCATGTGGAAATCAAGTCAAAATCAATTAAAGACTTAAACACGAAACCGGAAACTGTAAAACAACTGGAAGAAAACATAGGGAAAAAGATTCTTGGCATTGGTCTTGGCAATGATTTTTTGGATATGACACCAAAAGCACAAGCAACAAAACCAAAAATTGACAACCGAGATTCCATCAAACAATAAAGCTTCTGCTCAGCCAAGGAAACAATCAGCAGAACGACAAGGTAACCTATGAAATGGGAGAAAATATCTGTAATTCGTATCTATTTGATAAAAGATTAATATTGAAAATATATAAGGACCTCAAACAATTCAACAGCAAAACAATCCAAAGCCCCCAAAAAACAAAAAAACAGAAGACAAAACAAAACAAAACAAAACTTAAACTGAATAGGCAAAGGACCTGAACAGACATTTTTCAAGAGAATACATTCAAATGGCCAACAGTTACACAGAAAGATGCTCAACATCACTCAGCATCAAAGAAATGCAAATGAAACCCACAATGAGCTATTACCTCACACCTGCTGAATGACTATTAAAAAGAAAAAAAGCAGAGATAAATACTGGTGAGGACGTGGTGCTTTCCAGGGGCTGAAGGGAGGGATAATAGCTTAATTGCAGTAATTTTTTCTCAACATCTATGTATATATCAAAGCTTTAAGTTATATATGGTATGTATATAATACCTATGTGTCAAGTATATCTCAATAAAACTGAAAAAAAAAAAGGGGGAAGGGATCTACCTTGAGGCTAGCGATGTTCAAAAGCATCACTGTGATGTTTTCCTTACCTGAGTTAACGTAGACCAGTGTTTCTGGAATCGGTCTTTGGGTGCTATTTACTTTAACCATAAGCGTGACTCCATCATGGAGAGAATAATCCGGAAACTTGCAGTGACATTCTTTCTCCTGGGGCTAAAAAGTTGCAACCAGCCAGTACATTAGGCAATTCTTTTCTTCTTCTCCTCTCCGTGTTGTTAGCTCTTCCACTGACTCCGAAACGCCACCACCACCCATGTATATGCTCTGGGTGGATGTCAGCCTGCCCACATGAAGGTGGGACTAGTAGTCTAGTCTAGTAGAGTAGACTCGGCAGTCTAGTCTGCAGTGTTTAGGAGGTCAGAATAAACTATTAAGTGTATTAATAGGGTTGGAATAGACCCTTTAAGTGAACCCTCAGTCACTGGGGATCTGGTCAAAATGCTTCCGGTTCAGCACATTGTAGGTGGGGGATTTTGCGTTTGTAACAAAGCTCTCAGGTGATGCTGGCCTGAGGACCACCGCTCCGAGCAGCGAGATCTCTTATCACTTTAAGCATTGTGAAGCTTAATGCACGCTCTTTTAGTTTTTTCCATTTTCTTGTCTTATCTCATACCCCTTTCTCCTGCAGGCTTCATGTTTACATTGTATCTATTCAGTCTGGTAACTTTGTTTTCATGGAACACTGGGGACCAACTATTTCTTTCTCGGGATTAAGTCGGACCCATGGATGATTTTTGATGGATCAATCGAGCAAAAGATTGCTGTTTCTGTTGGTAGGAGGGCAGCTCCCCTAAGCAATGCCCCTTGAAGGGGTACAGAAGCCTGAAAGTCACAGAATAAGCCATTTGTCTTCCCCCTGATTACTGTCATCGGATAATCCATCTCCCTGAAAGTGACCCCTGGAAATTCTGGGAGCATTTGGGTGCCTGATTAGAATCTACTTGTATTGCACTGGATCCCCCATCCCACCATCCTGCCTCCTTTCGCCTTCATTGGGTAGTTGAGCATCCCAGAGGGTTTCACCCTACAGCCTGTACCAGGGCTAACTTCCTAGGAGTTTTGGGCTGGCGCTCCTCTCCTGGGAGCCTGAACTTCCTTTCCTTTTGGGATAAGACATTTTCCAGGGAGTTTCTCAGTCCCCCAGGAAATCAGGGGGCACCTCTTGGACACAGGCCAGAACTTACTTTCCTGGTGCACCCAGAAGCATGTCTCCTAGACGTGTCCCCGGGTCACACACATGCTCTCTGTTTCCACCTATTGCTGCTTTGTTTCTAACGTGATGAGAGCTTTGTAAAGGACAGCAATCGTCCATAACAAATCCATCTTACTGTTATTATGATCGGTCCATTCTCCTTGTGAATCATGACGCATTCGAGGTAGGTAGTGTTTTCCTCACAATCCCAACTCAGTTCCATTCTCCAAGAATCAAACTTCATGTTTAGACTGGGGACCCCTTCCACAGTTGGAAGATCTGAAAGAAAGGACCACTAGTTCCAGAAATTACCCTTTTCCTGCCTCTACCCGCTGTGCTGACCCATCCCATGTCTTGTAAGCAAAGATCAAGACTGGGACATGGTGTCCCTTCCCCTGTCCCCACAGGTGGCCCCAGGGCATTGGCACATGCATGAGATCTCCCCCTTATCGATCTCTCTTCTTCCTACCTGGACCTCCATGCCTTTTCTCCATGTGAAGGTGCCTACCATGTAAGTAAGCCAAGACCTACCAAGTGAGAGCAAGAAGAGGCTGTTTATTCAGAGCCTGCCATGGTGAGGAAGCCGGCCACCATCACTGACATTTGTCAGAGACCAAGGGCAGACAGGGAAGTGGGCAAGCTTCACAGTGGACAAAAGGGAACATTGAGTTGTGCCCTTAGCAGAGGCTGTGGGTGTGGGGAAGATGTGGGTGGCTCGCTATAAGTAGGGCATCCCATGGGATTGCTTAGGGGACCATATTTGGCTTTCTCTGGTTGGTCCTATATAGGAAGTGGGATCAAAATGTAGGGAAGCCGTTGGTCACTGATCAAGTCCTGGCTACTGGGGTCCCGTTGTTCCAGATGGGATTATTTAGCTCCTCGGATTGTCATAGGTACAGACCAGACATCTGGCTTCTTGCACATCTAATGTGTAGACAGGTTTCTGTCTCTGCAGGCTGGTTGCTCCCCATAGATGAGGGCTGTTTCCTTGGGCAGGTTGCTGCAGGTCACAGGCCAGAGTTCTGTTCTTAAGGATGCTCTGCCCATTGTCCATTTGTATATCGAATCTCTCAATCCACATGGCCTCTGTGCTACTTAATCAGTTAATGTTGCCTTTGCCACCTGCAGGGAGGTGGGACTTGAGTGTGTACGGCCTCACCTTGTTTTCTCTGTCTACCTGTTTAAGTCAGGATGTTTACTAGTCCCTGCCAGGGCGAGACCCTCCACGTCCCGTTGCCCAGAATTGGGGCTGATGAGCTACAGTTTCAGCTATGGTGGATGACCTTGTCGTAAGCCTGGAGTAGGAGGGGGCTTTCAGAGCAGGAGCAAGAAAACACTTTAGCATCTGGCGACCCTGGATCGTGCCGCTCGGCTGACCAGTGTGTAGGAAGATGCAATGCAGTTGGATTCAGGCGTCAGGATGTGTCCCCAGATACACAGGACATAGGAATGAGACAGGCAGAGAAGGGTCAAATGGGTTCACATGCTTACCCTGCTGTTCCAGAGTCTGGAGGAAACCCAGGTCCGGCAGTATGAAGAACAGGACGGCTGTGGCCAGGAGTCCCATGGGGCTGCCCGAAGGATGAGGGAAACCTTCAGGGACAGACAGTCAGACTCTGAAGAAATCAGCTCTCATGGGGATTCTTGGCAGGGGGTCCCCAGCGAGGTTTCCTTAGGGAGTGTAGGACTCTTCCCCAGCCTGATGGTCAACCTACTGACTGGGCCAGCTGGGAGGGGTCACTGCTATCTGCAGAGGGTCTGTAGGTTACAACCAGCCTCAGAGTGGGGCAGAACCAAGGGTGTGTCCTGCACTGTGGACATGGGGCTCCAGTCCACCCTGTCATACTCTGTGCCACTGGGGCAAATTGCCCACATGCCATGGCTTCATTCCTGTCTGTACCCTGGGGGAGGACACGGATGTCTCTGGGGCCATTATTCTGTCCACCACGTGGGGATCAGGATGCGGACATCTCTGGGGACATTATTCCATCCACCACAGGTACCAAGATCTACTCCATAAGGTGAAGGGCCAAGTCTAGGATGGGCAGCCACTTTATGAACGTTTCGTCCACAAAAGAACAATGGAGATGGTCAGGCAGGGTTGTTCCCAGGCTGCTGGATGGTGAATCAGGCTCTGGCTCCACACACCTGGCCTCCTGGACATGTCCCTCCCTCTCTAACCAGGGTGGGGTGTGGAGCACAGGCTCACCAAGCCCTTCCCCAGGTTAAGCCTTCATTTGTCAGCGACTGGGATTCCAATTCCTCCTGCAGAGAATGGCCTGGGCTGTCCACCTACGCCACAGGCCACAAGATGTCCAAAACAGGAACCCACCACTGACTTCTCCTTCCTCCAGGATCAGCTTCCTGAAAGAGGTGGGTTGCAAAACTATCTCCCACACAGCGTGGAGATATACTCCCACTGCCCCACAAATCTACCCTACAAACCGTCCCCTCTGCCTTCTATCAAGCTTGACTCACGGTTCAGATGAGCCTTGAAGCCAAGGCTGGCACCTAACAGTGATTTTAAGATGGTTTTGGAGAATATTATACCCACTTTGATTAGTTTCTCATTGTTCTGACTCTTTTTTGTTCATATAATTTAAATTTTTACAGTTTTATTTAAGAAATTTTAAAGTGAGTATGGTTGACATATGCTCTTAGTGTTTTTAGAACGACTTTTTTGGGGAGGAGAAAAAGGAATGACAGGTAAGGTTTCCATGATGGTAATAACAGTTTTTTGAGGTTTTTTCTCTTTTTTTAAAACTTGAGTTTCGCCATAATCAAAAAGGGTATGTTAAAAAAAAAAAAAAAAAAAGAGGAAAATAAAAAGGGGTAAGTGCACCGAGAGGCATAGAGGATGTTTAAATACATTTACTAAGTGAAAGAGGCCGGTCTGAAATGCTACATCCTGTAAGATTCAGATTGTATGACATCCTGGATAAGGAAAAACTATGGAGACAGAAGAAAAATCAGTAGTCACCAGGGTTTGGGGCAGGGACAGATGAGCAGACAGGGTAAAGGGGATTTTTTAGGGCAATGAAATTACTCTGTATATTTCTATAATGATGGGTATATGTCACGATACATCTGTCCAAACCTATAGAATGCCCAACACCCCGAGTGATTCTCATGTAAACTGTGGGCTTTAATCAATAATAGTGTATCAATATTGACCTATCGGTGATAACAGATGTGCCCCACTGATGCCAAATATTAATAAGGGTGGAGACTGGGTCAAAGGGGAAGCACATATGTAGGAATCCCCTGTAGTTTCCACTTAAATTTTTCTGTAAATCTAAAACTGCTCTTAAAAAAAAAAGTCTATTACAAACTTTTTAAACACATAAGTACAAAAGCAAAGGAGTCTGTTCACATAAAGCTGCCCTCAACAAAGAACATCTGATACTCTGCTTGGGTTTGGGGTGGCGTCTTAGGGCTCTGCGCACCACTGCCCTGCTGGTATTTTTGCTGGTGTTTGTTCTTCGGTTGTTGTTGTGACTTGTAATGGGCTCTTACGTCTCTAAGTATTTCTCTCCTCCTCAGCCGCTTACTGTCTCTGCTGCTGTTCATCTCTTTCTGTTCCCTGTGACCTCTTCCTTTCAAAGCCTTGCCTTTTCTTGGAGGTTCCTTTCTGTCTCTTTTACCATGCACAACCATGTTTTCTATAATTTCCGTGGGTTTATAGAGTTGATCGGTTTTCTTGGTGTCTTAGCTTCCTGGGGGCCGATGGAACAAATGACCACAAATTTCTTCCCTCTTTCCTTCTTTCCTTCCCGTTTCTCTTCCTTCATTTCTACTTTCCTTCCTTCTTTCCTTCCCTTCTGCCTTCTTCCTTTCCTCTTTCCTTCCTTCTCCTTTCTCTTCTCTCCCTCTTTCCTTCCTTTGTTCCTTCCCTTCTTCCCTCCTTCTTTCCTTCTCCTTTCTCTTCCTTACCCCCTTCCTTTCCTCTTTCCTTCTTCCTCTCCTTCCTTCCTTTCCTCCCCCTTCCTTCCCTCCTACCTTCTTTTTTCCTTTTCCTTCCTTCCTTCCTTCCTTCCTTCCTTCCTTCCTTCCTTTTAACCTTCCTTCCTTCATCCTCCCCTCCCCCTTTTCTCCTCCCTTTCTCCTCCCTCTTAGACATCTCTGTCACTAGTTCTTTCCCTATTTCATTCTTTCCAGTGCCTGCTTTTTGGAGATCCAACCATCATACCCCCAACACCCGCCCTGTGGACCTCCATGTCCTCACCTCCAAGCTGGTGCCTGTCTTCACAGACTCTCTTCTTCTTCCCCCAGACTCCCCTGAAGCTTGGATCCCACCAGGACACAGCATCTCCCTCCCACATGTGGCCATTTCAGCACAGTTGGGCTCCTGCTCTCCTTGATGTCCAGCCCTGCCCAGGGCTCTTTGCCCTCTGTAGGACCTATAGGATCCCTTACCTCACTGATCCCTGTCCCTACAGACCTCTGAGCTGTGAGGCTCATTCTCTACATTTCCTCACCCCCTGCCTCCTTTCCCACCCCCTCTGTGCTGTGATGAGTTGCCCATCTATTGACAGTCAACTGGCTTGTCTAGATGCTACAACCCTTCTCCCCCTGCCCCTGCACCGGCTTCTCAGGCTGGAGCCCAATGATGCAGAGTCCAGCCAGCTCCCCAAGCCAGTGTGCACACTTGTGCCAGAGTGCACCTGAGGAGCAGCACCCAGATTCAGGTTCCTGCCTCCCAACCTCCCCAAGCCCACTCCCTCCTAGGGCACCACCCTTGCTCTAAAAGAGGAAATAAAAACTACGGACCAGACTTGCCCCAACATCCCTGCCTCCCACACACCTTATACTCCACTGCTATGGGGGAAGTTCCCAGCTTCCTCCATCTGCAAGCTAAACCCTGCTCCACCCAGCCCTTCTCTGGGTCTTGTCCAGGGTTCTTGGCATGGGGTGGGGGGGCCTCCATGCTGCACCCAAGAGGCTCTCGGGGAGGACCCTTCCTCGGTCTGGGCTGACTCTACCGTTTCCCTTTGCTATTCCTGCCTTGCCTCTGCCTTGCTTTTCACATCTGCAGTCTTTGAGCAGAGCTGCCCTTAATTAGGAGGGGGTGGTGCAGTGCAGCAAGGCAAGGAGTGTCCTCATTCCATTCATCCCTGGTAAGCTTCTGGAATCTGCTTTTCTCCTCCTTTTCTCCCATTGCACCTGCTTTAGGACTGTACATAAAACAGGTGCCTATGGATGCACACCCATCCCCCCATCAGAGGGAATCTGCATGGAAATATACCCTTAGCTGGACAGTTCCCCATTCCGCTTCCTCTAAACTGAACTCTGCTTGCTTCTCATCGTGATGGAGCAAAAGCATAAACTTCTGTAAACTTGACTTAAAAAAACCCAAAGAACTGAACAATGACTTTATCACATACCCAACAGCGGCATGCAAGATGATCTAGCAAGGACTGCTGTTCTAATTAGATGGTTAGTCACAACGTGGGGCTCTTGGCCAACAGTGGATAATTCGGGGGCGGCGTGAAGTAATCAGTGCCGTGATTTCTCCATCGCCTGGGTGTACCAAGCGTAGGCACATTCCACTTGGCTCCTAGTTTCTCCCTCACACTCATCCTAGGAGGCCACTCCTAGTATCCTCATGCAAGTGGGTGAGAAACTGAAGTTCAGGGAAATCTCATGCTCCATTTAATTAATTTTTGCGTTGATTTTTAAAAACGGAGGTGAAATTCACACGGTATAAAGTTCATCCCTTGAAACGTACAACTCAGCACCATATAACGCAAACCTCAATGTTCGATCATCACCTCTTCCTGATCCGGGTCGTTCTCATCCCCCCAAAGGAGGAGCCCATTGCCATGAAGCCAACACTCCCCATTCTTCCCTCCTGCTTTGCAAATTTGCCTGGGGTTTGTGTTTTATATGACTGAAAACTTAGATGTTTGGCCAAGATAACTTGGCTATTTTTTGTGCATCAACTACCCACTTTCCCTTCTCCTTTCAGTTTTCCCCAGACTGGGTTTTCTTCCCCTTTCTATAAACCTAAAGTTCTAAATAGATGCTGGCTCCATCTGTCAGACTAGGTCAGATCAAAGACCCAGGGCCGTGCAGGTGCTGCCGATCTACGGGCATCCCTTGGATGAGCTTGGATGTTGAGATCCCTTCCGTTTGGGGGGAATGCAATCGGTCATTGTGCTCAGGCAACACATGGAATGAAATGCCGTGGTCCCCAAAGATACCTGTCCCCCAAGTTGGCCAGCAGCTCTTCACTTGGTGGCCTGAGATTTGAGATAAGCGACTGCCAGTCAAGTGTCTCCCTAGGATCCAGGGACCGCTGGTTCCCCATGTGGATGACCGCACGCATCCAGGCCTCTGTAGTAATTCCAAAGTGGCTTCTAATACTCACATACACAGACTTGAAGGAGGTGCTCAGCCCGCTCCCAGCACAAGTTGGCTGATTCCTGGGGCTAATTCAGACCTTTCAACGGAGTGCCCACGAGCTGTTGGAGTTACCCCACCTCCCTGTTAGGTGCCTTCATTCAGAGATTCCCATTTCCCACCCCCAGGTGCTCCCTGACCTGCAGCGTGAGCTGCCAGCCGTGGCAACAGGAGCAGGAATAGCTACCCTAGTGACAAAGCGTGTTTGAGAGTCAGAGAATGAAGGGAGCCACCTTACCCCACTGCACCAGGCTCTGCTCTGGCCACCTGTTTTCTTTCTCGGTTTCCCGGTGCTCCAACATCTGGCCGTTGTCTTGGAGAGCTCTCTGCCTGGTCACAAAGTGAGCACACTGATTGCATTGCCGAGACATTTCAACCCTAGACTTCCCTTTTCTCCTTAGCGCCCTCCCCCTTCCTGTGATGTTTTCTCTTTACACACGCTTGAGAAACCCGTGTGCGGTGAGTGCACTTGTCAGCTTCTCAGCTCCCAGGAGGGAGTGGATCTGGGGAGTGACACCCACACACACTTGCACACCCCCCCACACAGCCCTCGTGTGCCCTCGTGGCTGGGAGATGCTGAGCAAAGCCAAGCACAGAGGAGAGGTGTTGAGATATGGGCCACTGCAGCCTATGAAGAACACAGACAAGTGCCCAGGAAATGGAATAGCGATGTCAGCCAATGGAAGGCAGCTAGGCAGGCAATGGCTCCATGGCTCCCCATTCCTGAAGGACCCACTCCCCTTTGGCATCGTTGTGAAGAAGCTCATCTTCCCAAGCTTTGACCAAATGGCTTATTGAGTCTGCCTAGGATGCTATGAGCTTGCTGGCTTTGGCATGGGGCCACTTTTGTGCCACTGAATTCCTCAGACCTTTATTGAGCACCTTTACTGGTTAGAACCTAGTAGAGTGGGTAGGAGGCAGATTTGCAGCACCTGGCAGGAAAAGGCTAAGTAGAAGGGCCATGGGGACTGGTGGATAGTATTGGGTTTCCCCAGCGTGGGGCCTTTGGATGAGGAGATGAACAATAGTGGGCTGGAGAGTGGGAAGTGTTTCATCTGGACCATGGAGGACACACTAACGCCCACTGGGATAACGGACTCATGGTCAACTGAGCATTGCAGGGAGTGGGCGACATCATGTCTTGGGTAGAGATGCATGGATGGGGGCTGGATGGGAAGGTCACCTGTCAGTAGTCGTGGAGTGGGATGGGCCAGCTCTGGTCAGGTGCATCTCTCTCGATGGAGACACTGTTAATGTGACCACCAGAGAACCCTCCCTCGTTAGCGGTCTTGGAAACCGAGGAGCAGAAGAAGCACCAAGCGGGAGACCACTGTGAGCATCATGATGAACGCACGATGGCCAGGCCAGAACTGGAGGAGGGAACTGCAGGCACCCACGCTCAGCACAGCTTGAGGACTGAGAAGGTGCAGGAACGGTGGTGCCTCATCTGACTGGGAGAAATAGGAGGAGCTGGCAAAGGGCATGGGGCCGGGGGAAGAGATGCCATGTTCAGTCTTGCCATGTTCAACGGGCTTCTCAGGGGAGAAAGGATGTGGAGGCTTCCGGCAGGGAGCTGGATGCAGGGGTCAGAATCAAGGGAGAGCTTTGAAGAACTTAGTGGTGGGCCTTCCACTGAGTGTCTTTCCCGGGGGGAAGGATGTTCCAGACTCTTACACTATTTGAGTCTCTGAAGCTTGAAAAATCTCACAACACACCTCCATGGTAAAGAGTTAACTCAGCAGGCCTGGATTGTCCACACCTGCCCCTTCCAAAGTAAGGTCTAGCCCTTGGTCAGCTCCTAGAAGTTCACCTATGAGCCTGTGACATGTCCTGTCTGATAAGAGTGTCTTTGTTTGCCTGGAGCCATGGCATGGGGTTTATGCTATGATGTGATTTAGGATGGGGCTTTGGGTCATGCCATAGCCAGCCCTTTGGAGGAGCCGGTGATGGAATGACTCAGATCAGCCATGTGGACACTCCATGCTATGTGACTGACCCCAAGAAAATGCCTGAACATCAGCACTTGGTGAATATTGCTGGTTGGTACTATCTCGTGCATGTTGTCACACATGGTCGTTGGAAGATCTAACTGACATCCGCAAGTCCATGGGGAGAGGACACCTGGAAGCTCAAACCTCATCCCTCTTGGACTGTGCCCCATGCACCTTTAGGTCTTCCTGACTTTCATCTGTAAGCTTTTATTGTATTAAACCAGAGCCATGAGAGTAAGAGCTTTGTGGAGTTCTGTGAGTCCTTCTACTGAATCATTGAACCTGAGGAGACTCTCAAGGACCCCCACATGATACCTCTTCACAGTCATGAAGGCCACCAAGTCTGGCTGGGCATGACACATACAGAAAAAGCTTAGCAACTACTGATTGAAGGAGTGACAGCATGATGTTTCTTGGGACCCCTTTGTTCCATCTTTTCTTCAAGTGCTTTTGCCTTGGCCTTTTTAGATCTGCTCAGAGCTCCCACGGGGATGTGGAGAAGGAGAAGGAGAGTGAAGGGACCTTCTTGCTTGCGGTGGCTTACAAGGGTCCTGTAGGACTGCCTGGGGAGAGCACAGAGACCAAACAGGGGACTGGAGGCCAAGGTCAACAGTGTCCACACACATACTAGGCTGCTGGCAATTGGACTCTCTGCAAGGATAACAAAATGCACTATTCTCTTCTTTCTCTATTCGGAACTTGGATTTTTAACTGATGCAACAGGTTTTAAATTTTGTTAAAGGTTAAGTTTAGCCTTTGCTCTAGGTCCCATTCTGAGAATTTAATGTGGAAGTAGATTTGCATGGTCTTCTAGAAACTCCTAAAGAAGAAAAGGTTAGTGTTCCCTACAGCTGCAACCCTCTTTCACATTGTCGCTCCAGCCAGATGGTTGTACTGGGCGAGATGTACCCAAGGGCCTAGTGGCAGGTCACCATGGATGGTATTGCTGGAAAGTCAGTGCCTGTCACTCACTCTGAAGAGCTCGTTCGTGCCTGGATGTGCAGGTGGAGACTTGGTGGCTGTCTTTGTCTCTGCAGTGTGCCAATCAATGACTTATTTCTGGACTCTCTACTACTCTTCATGGCCTCCTCTTCCATCGGAGGGATGAAGTATGAGGGACAAGAAATTAAGGGGAAGACCCAGGCCTCTTTCCCCTGAAAAGAAAAATTAAGATAGTTCATCAAGCAGACTAGCTAAAGAATCCATCTATCAATGATAATGGTGGTGGTGGGGATGGAGATGGTGGTGATGGAGATGGTGAAGATGGTGAAAATGATGATGATGGTGATGATGGTGAGAAGTCACTGGGAGGGAAGGTGAAAGGAGTAGAGATTAGGACTGTGAGGAGGTTCAGCCTCAGCCCCCCAGTGAAGATCTTCACAAATGAAGGACTCACACTGACCCTTAGTCTCTTCATTGGTAAATGGGAAAACATTCCTCCTTCCTGCAATGCATGGTCAGGGTCCATTCTCTCTCCCATGTTCTCAAATCAGAGGCTCTGCCTGGTCCCCACCTGGGTCCTCTTCCCTAAATCATGCCTGGAAAACTCTCCCAAGACTTCAGCTAGGGCAGTCACGGTGCTCGCCTGCCTGCTTCCCATTTCTTGGGGTCACTGTCCTATGTTGCGTGAACTCCAATGACTTCAAAATCATTGTTTTATGTTGCATAGGGTTGAATGGTTTCTCCCCCAAATTTGTAACCATCTGGAACCTTGCAGTGGGAACTTGTTTGGAAATAGGGTCTTTGCAGTCGTAATTAAAGATGATGTCATTTAAGATTAAGGTGGCCCTAAATCTAATGACAGGTGTCCTTATAAGGGACAGAGGAGGAGGGACACAGACACAGAGGAGAAACGATGTGATGATGAAGGCAGAGATGGGAGGGACGTGGCCACAGGCCCAAGGATACCTGGAGCCCCAGAAGCTGAAAAAGGCAGGAAGGACCCTCCCCTGGAGACTCCGGAGGGAGCACAGCCCTGCCCCACCTGGATGTCTGTGGTCCTGCCCCGCCTGGATCTCAGCAACCCTGCCTGGACCTTAGACTCTGGTGTCCAGAATCCCAGCATCTGTAAGTCTGCTCCCCAATCCTAGAGGTACCTGCCCTGGCCTGTGGAAGTGGGGAGGGTGACATATTTTCTTGACTTAAAACATAGCTGGGAAGGAGCGATGGTTTGAGTGGTGTGAGCCTTCCCTGCCTTTGTCTCCTGATGGCAGGAAGCCCAGCTTCCTCCTTTACAATGTGAGACATGAGCATGCAGGGTGCTTTCCATTCTCCTGAAATATAGTTCCTCTGAGCTGACGGCAGCTGTGGTCCCTGAGTCCCCTTCTGTTCCCTTTCTTAGAGGCAGGAATAAGCGTCAGCATGTGGGTGGGAAGGGGCCAGAAGCTCGGTGACAGAAGTGAGAAAGACACCACCAAAACCACAGCTCATCTTGAGGAGAAGCCCATTTGATGCCATAGGTGACACCAGGATGTACAAGACCCCAGAGAGAGAGGGTCACAGGGTGAGCCATTCGGCCACTTAACAAGGGGACACAGTGATAAACGAAGGCACTGACTTAAGACAGGTGTCTAGAAATTAATTCTATCACTGTTTCATAACAAAATGGACGTATTGTTAATGTCAGCGTAAGTAGAGTGAGGAATGAAATGGAGAGAATACTTTCTAAAATAAAAGGTCTTCTTCTGCACCTGGAGAACCTGATGTTGTTACTCTGGGTCAACCACAAAAAAGTAACGTCCAGGTGGGAAAACATGGGGGAGCTAGGACCCAGCCTTGCCCATACAAGAGTATTCTGCACTATAAGCTATTCCCACAACTTGCAGGGGGTCTAAGGGAACAATGTTTTATCAATGGTGTCCCCAAAATTACCTTTAAATGCTCTTATTCCACAAGGTCTAGGATCAATGAGCAAAGACTATAGGAGACATGGTGGGTCATTGGCATACGGGGTGTACTGAAGCCGGGAGCTTAATGACTTTGCCTGCTGAACTTCTTTGCTTTGTGGTCCTACAGAGTGAGTAGCTCCTGTCCTTGTCCTCAGCTTCAAAAGCTCATGCTCGGCCACCCAGAAATGGAAAACCAGCTCTGGTTCTCCAGCCAGCAAATACCAGCATCTCAACCAGCCACCGACTACCTTGTAGAACCAAGACTGCCCTGCAGGAATCCAAGGGGTTCTCTGCTGTGCCTGGGTCATGCATGGCAAGAATCTGGGCTTCAGGAATTGGGTTCTGTGTTGTTTTCTCTCATTTTCTGGAAGGAATAAGCAAAGTGGTGCTGGGAACTTGATTTTTCAGCAAATAACTTATGAGCCAACTGTAGGGTCACTCATTGGAGATGATCCAACCAGCCACCGTTTGACCATGTAATGATGAAATTCTAATTCCTTAGGAGGACAGCAGCTTCATTATTAAAATAGTCTTCATATTTGAGGTTTTTTCAGAGTTCTGTGGCACACATTCGTTTTCCTTAGAAAGCCAAACGATCAAAAAGGGGAAATATGTAACAGAAATATTGCAGAGAAAGCAGCATTTTAAAAGATCTTTTGGAAACCTGTAGTGACACGGATGATGACATGCATGAGAAGGCTGGTGTGTGAACACTCAGACGTTGGTCAGGAACACATCAAGGGTGTCTGCTGTCATCAGAGTTACTCAGCATTGTGTCTGAGGTCTTGGTCAGCACACACACACACACAATAAGATAAATAGCAAAGAGAAGGGAGAAAACTCCTGTGATCCACAGGTGGTATGATTGGTTGTTTATGCAGAAAAATCCCAGACAGGGGTGCCTGGTTGGCTCAGTCAGTAGAGCACACAACTGTTCATCTCAGGTTGTGAGTTCAAGCCTCATGTTGGGCATGGAGCCTACTTAAAATATTAGAGAAAAAAAGAAAGAAAAACTCCTAAACTATAAGGTAAATTGGCCAACCTGTATGCTACAAGATTCATATGTAAAAATTAATAATGACTCAAAAAAATGATGACAGTCTGGCTCAGCTTCAGCCTGACAAAGTAGGAGGAATTCAAAAAGAAAACCATTTATTTCTAATTGCACCAAAAGCTATAAATTATCTAGGAAAACACTGAAGAAAAAAATACATGGATTTCATACAGGAAATAATAAGAATATATTGAAGAGCATGAATGAAGATACAAATCTATGGAATGTTATACTGTGTCACTGGATAGGAACACATAATATGAGAAACTGATGGTTTCTTCCCAATAAATGCACACATTCAATTTAATCTCAAAATAACAACAGGGTTTTTCTTCAATCTTGGCAAGTTGATTCTAAAATTCTCATGGAGGAGTATAGGGTCAAGAAAAAATATGCAGGAACGTGTCTTACTGTTGTAGAGAATTATTTCTTTAAGTGCGGAAAAAGAAGCCACATGTAAGGATGAATATATTTGACTCCACTCTAATATAAGATATTTGTTTAAGCAAAGACACTATCAACCATTGAAAAGAAGAAGCCAATTAGTAGGAAAATGTTCTCTCCTAGCATACAACGAAGGGTAGCCACACGTGCATCCACGAAAGAATAATGTAAGTTGATATGAAGAAGACCAACACCACAAAAGAAAAACATATGCGAGTACAAATAGACACATTTTGTTTTTTGTTTGTTTGCTTATTTATTATGTTTTTAAGATTTAAATTTCCATACAGTTAACATACAGCGTTGTATTAGTTTCATGTGTAGGATTTAGCAATTCAACCAAATAAGCACATTTTAGAAGACTCACCCAAATGGGCAATAAATACAAATGGTGTGACCCTCAATGGAGAAACAGAAATTTAAATAAGCAGGACATGCCTTAAGCCATCTGTCAGATGGAGGACAATTCAAAGTCTGGTCATATTAACAAGGATGTGGAGAGGGCTGGAGTTTTTAACCACACTTTTGTGGTCAGTGCCCAGATCAAGAAGGAGAACATTAATAGCACCCCAACTTCTGATCACTGTCCCCACCAACTAATTTTTAAATAATACCCCATAGAGGGAAACAAACAGGATTGCTGGAAGGGAGGGAGGTGGGGGGATGAGGTAACTGGGTGATGGACGTTAAGGAGGGCATGTGATGTAATAAGCATCGAGTGTTATATAAGACTGATAAATCACAGACCTCTCCCTCAGGAATCAATAATACATTATATGTTAATTAATTGAATTTAAATTTTTAAAAATGAAAGAGAAAAATACCGTAATGAGGTATAATGCACATGCTACAGCATTCACCCCATGAAAGTGTACAATCTATCAGAGCTCTGCTCCTTTTCATGGCTGAGTAATATTCCCCTGTGTGCATGGAGCACATTCTATGTTTCCATTCGTCCGCTGATGGACCTTTGGCTTGTGTCTCCCCATCGGCTGTCAGGAATAGTGCTGCACCTAACATCTGTGTTCAGGTTTTTGTGTGGACGTCTGTTTTCGTTTCCCTGGGGCAAACACCTAGCAGTTGAGCTGCTCAGTCATGGGGTGATGCCGTGTTTCACGTTCTGGTAAATTGCAAGACTATTTTCCAAAGAAACCAGACCATTTTTGCATTCCCACCAGCGGTGCACGAGAAGGTCCCAATTTGTCCACATTCTCGCCAATGCCTGTTCTTTTCCTGTTTTCAAAAGAAATTAATAGCCATCGTCATGAAGTCGTATCTCATTGTGGTTTCAATGTACATGTTCCGAAAGACAAATGATGTTGACCATCTTTTTTTTTTTTAATTAAATTTGTATTTAAATTCCAGGGAGTCAACACACAATGTTACGTTAGTTTCTGGTGGACAATTTAGTGATTCAGCAATTCTACACAGCTCTAAGGACAGCTGTACTCCTGAATCCCCGTTGTCTGTTTCAAGCATTCCCCCCTCTCCCCTCTGATAACTACCAGGTTGTTCTCTGTAGTTAAGAGTCTTTCTTGGTTTGACTCTCTTGCTCTTTTTTTTCTTTTGCTCCTTTGTTTTGATGAAAAGGCTTTTCTCTCCCCAGTGAATGGCCTTGACACCCTCATTGAAAGTCAACCGGCCCATCGATCCGGGGTGGGGTCTCTTTCTGGACTCAACGATTCTATTCCACTGTTCTGTCTCCCATGACGTATCCAACAACAACATTCTCTCGGTGACTGTAGGCGTTGTGGAAAGTTCTGAAATCGGGAAGTGGGAGTCCCGAAACCATCGTTCTTCTTTTTCAAGATTGTGTGGGTTGCCCTCAATCCTTGCATTTCCATATGAATTTTAGGGTCGGCTTTTTTCAGGTCTGCAAAAAAAACCCCAAAACCAAAAAACAAGACAGCTGGAATTTTGATAGACATTGTGCTGAATCTGAAGACCCATATCAAGATTTGGGAGGTGCCGCTGTGTTAACAAAGTTAAGGCATCCAATCGAACACAAGACGTCTTTTTATTTACTTCAGTCTTTGGCAATGTCTGGTACTTTTCAGCATACATGCCATGTACTCCTTTCATTAAACTTGTCCCACATCTTGGGTTCTTTTCGATGCTATCGTAAATGCACTTCTAAAAAATTGATTTCATTTTTGGATTGCAAGCGTGTGCTTGTGCATGGAATCCATGATCAGTTTTAATCGTTGCTTAGTGCATTCCTGAAGATGTTCTATATATAAGTCATCTGCAAATAGGTTTAGTTTTATTTCCCTCTGATCTGTATGCTTTTTTTTTTTTTTTTTTTACTTTTGCCCTAATTGCCCATGCTAGAACCTCCAGCACAATGTTGAATGTCTGTGGCAAGAACAGACGTCTTTGTCTTGTTCTTGATCTTATGCAGAAAGTGTTTAGTCTTCCACTACTGAGTATGAGGTGAGCTACAGGGGATCCATAGATGTTATTTATGAGGACGAGGAAGGCCCCCCCTACTTGTAGTTTGTTGACCGTTTTCACCCCGCACAAAAGTGTTGGGTTTGCATTCACTCTTCCCCCTACCCACAGGGTCCTCATTCAGCCTCCTTGGGTCTTTCTAATGAGGCCAACATTCACAATTTGCTGAATCGACAGCCCCATCCCTGCCCTGATGCCCTTCACCTGCTCATTTTCCCCACAGCTCGTATACAACACGATCTCGCAGCAGCTAGAGTGTGGGGGTCCCATGATACCCAGTACCTATTTGAGGAATGCATGAACAAACATGAAGAATGAATGAATGAATGAATGAATGAATGAATGGTTGCAATAGGACAATTTACTGACCATTGGGAAATCCAAGTAGGGGCGTTTGCATGACGTTTGGACTATTTTCCGTATCATTTTGCATATTTGAAAACTTACATGTAAGTTAACTTTCCCTTTTTCCTAATGAGAACAAGTGTATGTGTTTTTGTGTGTATCCCATTGGAAGGAAAACAGGATGCAGGTTTCTTCTCAAGGAAGTCCTGATTGGGGCGGGCAGGGCCTCCACACATACACCAAATAAAAGCTCATTGAAGAAAGCCAGCAGGAACATTTAGGAAATGCCAGTGCCCGTAAGACAAAAAGGAACACGCTTTGGCGCACCTTGAATTCTTTTGAAAGAGCAGTTTTCCTTACCCATATTTGGTGTAGCATCCCTGAAAGTGGGGATATTCATGCAAATATGAAAAAGTGAGGTGTCCACGTTGTGATGGTTTTGGCTGAAATAAGTGGAAATAGCAGTGCTCCTGACATTAATTGCTGAATAGGGAAGCAGGGCCCATCCCTGGGAGTGCAGGCTACAAAACGCAGAAGTTGACCCAGGGCATGCCAGGCTCTGCCCTCAAATCCTATGTCATCCCCTGTCTCCATCCCCACACAGTCTGGCAGGGAAGCACACAGCTACTCCGTCAAAAGTCTCTGCAGAACAATGACCCATTGCGCTTTCTCCTGAACAGAGGCAGCTGTGGGGTATTTCTTGTGGAAATGTGCATGCCCATGCCTTCCTTCTATCCATCCAGCATCCATCCATCCATCCATCCATCCATTCTATCATGTATCTGTCTATCTACCATCTATCAATTCTTTTATCTATGCATCCATCCAGACAGACAGCCATCATTTCTATCCATCCATCATATCTATCTATCAATCATCCACCCATCATGTCTATCCATCCATCATATCTATCCATCTATCCATCCATCCATCGATCCTATCTACCATCCATCCATCCATCCTATCTATCTATCTATCATCCACCCATCATATCTATCCATCCATCATATCTATCTATCCATCTATCCATCCATCCTATCTACCATCCATCCATCCTATCTATCTATCTATCTAGCTATCTATCTATCCATCCAATCTATCCATCTATCATCTATCTAGCCATCTATCATCTATCTAGCCATCCATCCATCATATCTACTTATCCATCCATTCTTCCTATCATCTACCTATCATCCATCCATCATATCTATCCATCTATCATATCTATCTATCTATCTATCTATCTATCTATCTATCTATCTATCTATCTATCCATCTATCCATCCATCCATCAATCCATCCATCTATCCCTATATCCATCCATCCATCCATCCATCCATCCATCCATCCATCCATCCATCCATGGAATCTATCTATCTATCTATTATCTATCCATCCATTCATCCATCTACCAAGCTATCATCTATTTGTCTGTCTATGGTACTGTTTCAAAACTGGGGATGATTTTGTCCTTTAGGGGACATTGGACAATGTCTGGGACATTTTCGGTTGTCTGAACTGTGAACAGGAGGCCACTGACAACTGGGGTTGGAGACCAGGGACACTGCTCAACACCCTGCAGTGCCCAGGATGCCCCACCTCAGAGAGTCATCCAGCCCCAGACGTCCATGCTGCTGAGGCTGAGAGACCCTCCCTCCCAATGCGTCCTTCCAGATAAGAAGGGAGGGGCAGTCCTCGTCACTCTTTCAGAGCGCGGCAGAGGTGAGGTGGGCAGCTACTCAGAAGCAAGACCTCGGCAAGCTTTCTCCAGAGGGTATAACTCTGGCTACTTGTAACCTCTCTTTTCCCAGAAATAGAAGCAGATAGAGACATGTTTCCAAATAGCCTCAGGCTGGATTTCTCAACTTCCTGACTGCCAGCTAATGAGCAAGCCAGCAAGAGGGCCTCCGCACTTCCTGGAGAGGCCTGCAGCGGCCTCCTGTGTGTGGGGTCAGGGAGCACTGGGTTCAGGGCTATCTTCGGGGGAGCAAGAGTGCCAGGCTGGATTTCCAGCTGCCACTCCTGTGCCTGACGGATTCCTCATCCGCATCTCAAGCTGAGGCTCCCCCCACCCCTGCAAGCTGGATGCAAGCACAGAGTTTCTGTCTTCAAAAGTGTGCGGAGCAGAGCCTGCCCCGCGTTGGCCCCTTTCTTACAAAGGGAGATACGCCACCTTGCTCAGTACTTCCCGGGCGGACGGGAATGTGTCCCCTAGAGCCTCCCGTGGAAGCCTGACCCCCAAGGGGGTCACTAGACAGGGGGTCTTTGGGAGGAGATGAGGTATAGATGAGATCAGGTTGGTGGGGGGCCCATGGTGGGATTCATGTCCCGGTGAGTATGGGTTTCAAGTAAATATCAGCCACATCTGATAGTTGATGAATACATACACAGGCTGCCAAATACACTTTTATGTCTTATAGATATTACATTTATATTATGTGTTCTGAATATCACATATATATTCATGCAATAGATATAGTGTACAGTATTACAGTGTGTACTGTATATTTTATATATTACATTATATATTTATATTACACATAATAGATACTTTTAAATAATGCATATATTATAGTATATATATATTGCACAGATATATAATGTGTACTTTTATGTAATAGATATATCGCACTTTATATATTATACATATTTATATGTATTTATACTGTATAATGTATACTTTTATGTAATAGATATATTGCACTTCTTATATATATTTATATTACATAACATATACTTGTATGTAATAGATGTATTACACTTTACATATTACTTGTATTTATATTTATATTATGTATAATACATACTTTAATGCAATAGATATATTACATTTTGTGTATATTACATATATGTATATTACAAAACACATACTTTTCTGTAACAGTTATATTTAATATACCACATATATTTTTATTATATATAAATATAAATATATATCAAGTATATATGTAAAAAGT
>CM052901.1:102576464-102604677 GCA_028534135.1 Potos flavus | reverse complement strand
GAGGAAGAGGGGAGGAGGGGGAGGAGGAGGGGGAGGAGAGGGAGAGGAGGGGGGAGGAGGAGGGAGAGGAGGAGGGGGAGAAGAGGGAAGAGGAGGAGGGAGAGGAGGGGGGAGGAGGAAGGGGATTAGGAGGGGAGGAGGAGGGGGACGAGGAGGGGGAGAAGGAGGGGGAGGAGGGGGAGGGGACCCGGAGCTGGGGACTGCCCTGTAGTGAGCTTTCGGCCAGGGGTCCAGGTGTAAGGCCAGTGCAGGCAGGTGAGGACCCAGGGCTGGGCTCCCAGTGGACGTCAGACCCGGGGTGTTGATTCGGACGTGGTCGCATGGGAAGCTGGAGGAGCCACGGGGTCAGGGGAAGCTGCATGCCCAGAGGGAGGGCAGAGGGCAGAGCCCCCGAACGAGGACAGCCAGGAGGGTCCCGGCACCCAGAAGGGAGGACGGGACGTCCGGGGAGGAGCTGGCTGCAGCAGGCGGGGGCTGGGGGAGGCGAGGAGGCAGGGGCAGATGTTTCCGGGAGTGCAGCTGGCCGGCCAAGAGCACTGGAAATGGGACTGACCCCGGGCAGGGCCGGGAGCTGGCCAGGCTGCCAGGCACTGAGCTGAGAGACTGGCCGGTGGGAAGGAGGGAGTCCCCGGGCGCAGGACGCTTTCCTCCCTCTGCCGGAGAACAGTGGAATTAGTGCCAAAGGGAGAACATCAGGCGTGGTCCTGGGGACGTCTGTGGCACAGACCTGAAGAGCGCTTTCCAGAAGGGTCTCGGGGTGGGTGGGGGTCTCTCACAGGCTAGTGTCTGAGCGGCTAGACCTATGGCTAATTCAAGCCGACAGGTATCTCTATATAGTTTGTCATTCATCTATATTGATATTTTGCCCATTCTGTAATCTTGGAATGACCTTTTCCTCTGCTCCCCACCACCCTAAATCTCTATGAAGACCGTTTTAAAGTATATTCTGTGGGGGGGGGGGATGTTGATTTGTTTTACTCATAGAAGTATTTTTTTTCCTGTCCTAGAGAGATTAAATCCACCCAATATCACTGGAACGTGTAATAAATCATATTTGATGATGGAATGGGAAGCATCGAGCCACTTTAATCACAGATTTGAGTATGAACTTCAACTACAAAAGGTAAATGCTTGTCCTAGCGGGCAATTCCAAATTCTATAGAATCTGTACCCCAAGGCTTCAGACACAAAAATATGAATCCAAAAAAATTTTTAGTCTTTTAAAAAATAAACACAAATAAAAATAAAGTAAGTAAAAAAATAAAAATAAAACTGAAGTAAATTTTAAAATAAATAAAAACATCAAAACAAATGAAACTCTACATAAAAATGAAGAATGTTAACACCAAAAAACCTGAAAAAAATTGACTATCACTTAACCTTTTGTGTGTGTGTGTGAAAATCATCAAGAGAAAATATACAAACCCTAAAAAAAAAATGTAGCTTTAATGAAAGTAACAATGTTGGCTATTCAAAAGAGAGAGGTTAAATTGAAAAGGCGGGCCACCGATGGAAACAAGTAGGTGCATATTTGTCTGTGAAAGGACTCATATTTGGGGTGGATAAGAAAGGCTTCCAAGTCAATAGGAAGAACACAAACAACTGTATGGAAAAAAACAAAGGGCAAGAACTGAAACAGCCACTTCCCCAAAGAAGATGTATTCATGCCCTGTAAACACATGAAAAAGTGCCACAGAAATGCAGACCACAGGGAGAGGCCACTCCGCACCCCGTAGATTCATAGATTCGGTAAAATGACAGTCTGGCCAAACCAGGGATGGGGGAGACTGTCACTCAGCTGATTGCAACACTTGGCTTGCCAATAACTGGTGGCCATTTAAAATGATAACACGTGGCTCCTTCGTTTCTGAGATGTCCCTTGTGGATGAACCTTCTCCCTCTTCTAAGACCCAGGATAAAATCATATCCTTTTACGAAAAAAATGGCACAGGCATTTTGGAAGAGGCTTTGGTAGTATCTTGTGGGGGTAGCCAGCCATGCCTGTGCCGGGTCTGGCTCCGAGAATAATGAAAACATAAGCCCCCCAAAGTGGGGACCTGTGTGTTCGTAGCAGCTGAGTTTGGGAACCACCCAAGAGAAGGATGAACAAAATAGAGCCACGCCGTGGAATCGGACCCCCCAGTGTAGGTCAGCCGGAATCAAGGTTTACCCTGGAGGATCCTATTTATATACGGAAGCGTAGAACATGCAGAATGATCTCCAGCGAGTGACACGCGTGTGCTCTGGGTGTGTGCAGGGAGGAAAGCATGGCGGAGGGGCACAAGGAAGGTGCTTTCAATGTGTGGTTTGCTCTAGCAAATTACGCCTGAATCAAGTTATCTTAAAAAATGATCAAGTATGGGGTGCCTAGTGGGCTCAGTCAGCGGACCGCACAACTCTTCATCTCAAAGTCATGAGTTCAAGCCCCACATGGGGCGTAGAGACTATAAATAATTAAACTTAAAAAAACGATAAGTCTAGGGGCGCCTGGGTGGCTCAGTGGGTTAAAGCCTCTGCCTTCGGCTTGGGTCATGATCTCAGGGTCCTGGGATCGAGCCCCATGTTGGGCTCTCTGCTCAGCGGGGAGTCTGCTTCTCCCCTCTCTCTCTGCCTACTTGTGATCTCTCTCTCTCTGTCAAGTAAATAAATAAAATCTTAAAAACAAAACAAAACAAAACTATAAGTCTATAAATTAAAAGAAAATGACAAAATGTTTTGAGCTAATTAGTATTTCATACTCAGTTATTAACTTAAATGTATTCTGTTTCTTCTTTGTATATTTATTTATTATTTATATTCAACGAATGATTATACTTCATGTTTCTGTAACCCTAAAACTCCTTAGAAGGATAAAGGTTATTAATTCTATCAAAAAAAAAAAAAAAGACCAGATATTTTTTAGTTAATCCTTCCTTTATAGTCATATTTATTTACATATGATATTGATCATTTAGACTCAATCCCTGATCATTTTGTAGTCAGTTGCTGTATGAACCTGAAAGGACTCGAACAAGGGCACTTGTCAGGGGACAATATGAGATACCCACAGCTTTCCACTCTTGTTTTGTAGGGCAGTGATCCGGCCTACACAGAGAAGGTGAGTGGCCCCCGCCCTCCCTGAATGGGGCATCACAAATGTGTTTTCTTACTATCCAGCCACTGCGCGGTGCCCGACTCTGCATGTGGGCCCCGCTCGCCCATCCGACAATCTCCAGGAGTCCGTGCTGAGGGGAAACAGCTCAGAGATGAAGCTCTGTCCCCTTGTGGCCTCTCCTGTGTCTGTGTCTCCTCTTTGTCCCTTGTTAGGGCACCTGTCATAGGACGTAGGGCTACCCTGATCCAGGATGAGCTCATCCTGAGATCCTTCACGTAAGCACATCTGCAAAGACTCTACTTTCAAAGAACGTCCCGACCACAGACTCTGGGGGGGGGACATACCTTTCTTGGGGAGCAGAGAGAGGTCACCATTCAAGAGTCTGTAGGGCCCCATGCAGTGCACGAAACCCACACATGGCACCACGGTCTTGGCCTCGTTGGGGGTGGCCGTGGATTCTTTCCCTCGCAGTGCTTGCTGTCTTGGACACCTAGAGCCTGGGCTGAGAAGGGTAGGGGGCTCCGGGATCTGGGCCCCTCTGAACAACGGGCGTCTTCCCTGATAGAGGCTGGTCGGGTTCGCTGTCTTGGGGGGCTTGTATACAACGAGTGTCCCAGGTTGCGGGTTTTAAAACACAGCTCTGTTCTCTTGGGGTCCTGGAGACCAGATGTCCAAGATGCAGATGGGGGAGGACCTCGTTCCCTTCGGAGGCTCCGGGGAACGTCTGTTCCAGGCCTCGCTCCCAGCTTCTGGGGCTCCTTGGCGTGTGGCTGCCTCCCTCCATCATGCTCATGGTCTTCTCCCTGTGTGTGTGTGTGTGTGTGTGTGTGTGTGTGTGTTGCCAAATTCCCCCTTTCCGTAGGCACACCAGTGGTAATGGATTAGCCCCCTACCCAAGCCACCCTCTTCTTCACTGACTGCATCTGCTCCAACCTTGTTTCCAAAGGAGGTCGGCTTCGGAGGCGCTGCGGGGCGAGAACGTTCACACGCGAGTTTGGGGGAGGACCCGCTCCACCCACGCCGGGGCTGCACGGCTCCCCGCCAACTGGGAACAGCCTTTCCTTCTTCCCTTTTCAACCGCAGCTCCAGGAAAACTTCTTCGAGCTTCGCAATCCCACAAACTACAGGGCGAGACTAAGGGCGAAAGGTTTCTTCCGCAAGAGCTGGAGCGAATGGAGCGCCCCCCAACGCTTTGGTGAGTGGGGCGCCCTTTCGTGTCTCCCTCGTGGGCGCTGGATGCTGCGGGGCGCTACCCCTGGTCTGGGAAGCACGGACCCCCACGTGCTCAGATGGCCTCTTCATCCCGGCTCTGGGATGCTCTGTGACCAAAGGAGCAGGGATCCGGGTGCACCTGCTTCTGCGTCCCCAAAGAGGGCTCTGAAGACAACAGCTGACCCTGCACCTCGTGCTCACCCCATGGGGGAGCAGAGAGGGGGAGGAACAAGCCCCCCAGTTAGAGCCCCCATGGCTCGTTAATGACAGCGCCGTCAGCAGGGACACGGGTTCCTTTTATCCGACATGGTCCCTGGCATGGCTCCTGGGCCCGATGGGAAGGATTTCCCCAAATAAGGGCTGCCGTTTCTCCCTGACCTGTTCTGGAACCAGACCCTCCTCCCAGGCTCCCCTAGAATGTCCCATTCCAGAGGTGGCACGTAGGAAACCTTGGTCACCAGGATCCTGGGGCTGCTGCAATAAATGACCGCATGTGCTGAGGGAGGGGGCTTACAACCACAGGAATCCATCCTCTCCCAGCTCAGGAGACCAGAGTCTGAGATCCAGGCGGGGCAGGGCTGTGCTCCCTCCAGAGGCTCACAGGGAGGGTCCTTCCTGCCTCTTCCAGCTTCTGGGGCTCCAGGCGTCCCTGGGCTGGTGGCCGTGTCCCTCCCATCTCTGCCTCCGTCCTCATGTGGCTTCTCCTCTGTGTGTCTCTGTGTCCAGATTTCCTCTTTCTATGATGCCACTAGTCATTGGGTCAGGGCCCATCCTATTCCACTGGGACCTCACGTTTACTTGATTACATCTGCCAAGACCTTCTGCCGTGGGCTCGACTACGTCCCCCCAGATTCACATATTGAACTCCTCACCCTCGGGACCTCAGAACAGGACTGTATTTGAAGATGGGGTCTTTAAAGAGGGGATTGAGGTAAAATGAGGTCACTAAGGTGGCCTTGATCCCGTGAGAAGGAGGGATGAGGACACGGCCAGGCCCAGAAGGACGACCATGTGAGGACCCAGGGAGAGCATCTGCAGGCCGAGGACAGAGGCCTCAGGAGGAACCGGCCTCAGCCCCACGTGGGTCTCGGACTCCCAGCTTCTAGGACCGTGAAACCACAACTTCTGCTGTTTGAGTCACCCTGTCCGTGGGACTTGGTTGTGGCAGCCCCAGGAAACTCATCCGGTCCCCACAGGGCCCGCTGTCCCCAGGCTGAGGCTGCGGTCTCTACAGATCGGGGCGCCCGGTGCTCCCCCTGCTGGCCAGGCTGCAGGGGAAGGCTCGCGGGCGGGGCCCCCGCTCGGCTCCGAGAGGTGTCAGGCTCGCAGTGGGGGCCTCGGTCGTCTGGCGGGGCGGCCGGCCCACTGGGCCCTCTTGGACGCGCCCGAGTGCCCGCTGCCTCTCGGGGGTCCCCTGGGGAAGCCCTCGGGGCTGGGTGCCACCGCCACCCCGGGGACCCGCTGACGTGCCCCGTCCGCCCGCTTCCGTAGCCTGCGACCTCGGGGAGGACTCGCGGCGGCCCGACGGGCTGTTGCCCGCACTGGTCCTGCTGGCCGCGCTGCTGGTCCTGGGGCTCGCGGTCCTGCTGTGTGGAAGGTGAGCACGCCGCCCCCACGCCCTCGCTGGCCCCCTCCCTGCAGGGCGCTGCTCCCTGTCCCCTCCCTCCGGCCACCGCGTGAGGGACCCCCCCCCCCCGGGGAGCTGGCTGCCGCCTCCAGCGTCCCCAGGGTCCTTCTGAGACTTGACCCTGCTCTGCTGTCTGTCGCCCGTGAAAATCCAGAAGGTGGGGGCTCGTGCCGCCTCCTCAGGACCCTCCCTCCTAGCTCAAGGCTCGGGGTGCAGCCAGGCTGGCCTGCGTGTCCCCACGTGTCCCCGCTGCTCAGCCGCTTGCCCCTTGCCCAGATTCCCCCTCACCTGACATCCTTGGTGGGGGGGTGACTAGGAGTCGGCCTCCTCCTCCTCCTCTTTCCCCTCCCCCTTCCCCTCTCTGTCCTCTCCGTCCTCCTCCTCCTCTCCCCAGCAGGCCACAGGCCAGCGACAGGGTCATGCTGACCTTGCCCAATAGCAAGTCCTGCCCTTGGGGTGTCTCCCAAATGCCTCCGCCGCCAGGCCCTGCCCCGCGGGCCTTGGGGTCTGTCCCTGGGGGCTTTGGCCTCTGTCTGCTTCACCCACGCCCCTCCCCGACTCTGCAGACCGGAGCCGCCCTGCCCGGGGGGCTTGGTGTTGGCTGTGCATGGGCCTTCGGCTCAGGCAGGGGACACCAGTCTGTAAGGATGGGGAGCGACGGGGTCCAGGGTGAGTGCCGGGGGCCTGGGGGCCGCCTCCGGCCTGGCCGGGGCCTGTGGCAGGGGCCAGGGTGGGGTGCACGGGCCCCAGCAGCACATGCAGCGCTCTGTCCCTGCCGACCAGGATCGCTGGGGGCTGTGGGGCTGGGCGCCGGGCGCCGGCAGTGGAGACCAGCTCCCCACCCCCACCCGGGGCCTGGGCTGGCCCTCCAAGTCCGTCCCGGCGTCCTGCGGCCCCTGAGTTCTGGATTCAGAGCCTGCGTCTGTCTGTCCTCCGAGGTACTCGGTGTTGCAGAAACTCTTCCCTCCCATCCCTCACATGAAAGACCCCATCACTGACAACCTTCAGAGCAGCAAGTGGGTGCGTCCGGGCTCCTGCTGGGGGGCGGGGGTGGGACAGGGTGGCCACAGCCCCGCCCGGGGAGCAGGTTGCTTGCGTGTGGGCCCTGGGGGGAGGCAGGGGAACCTGCGGGACGACGGTCCCCTGAGGAGCCGCACGGGTCATCGGAGGTGCTCCTCCGGGCGGCCAAGGCCTGGAGCCCCAGTGACCCACGTGCCCAGGACGGGTCAGGCCCCTGCGGCTTTTCAGGGTGCGGGTGGGGGTGCACTCACTTGCAAGTCTGCAGCTGAGCGGCTCAGCCTGTCCGCCTTGTTCCCTGTAGGTGGCCTGGGAGGCCAGCAGAGCAAGCCGGGAGGACTGCCCGGTGGCGGAGGTGCAGGTCTTGGGAGAGACGTGACACGGGGACCTGAGACCTTCTCGGCTCGGCCAGGTGCCCGCAGAGCCTGGCTGCGGTTGGACCGAGGGACGACTGTATGGGGGTGGGGGAGACACCCGGAGCGTGCTCCACGGAGCAGTGACCAGCAAGGAAGCACGGCTGCGTCGGGCTCACTTTGTAAATAAATGCGGTTTCCACGCAGTGCCTGGACGCGGGGGGTGGGGTCCGTACGGCCCGTCACACTGGACCCCCGGGGCCCTTCTCTCCAGCCTCCTGAAATGGGCCCCGTCCACATGGCAGCTAACAAGTCTGCTGCACGGGTCGGTCCCCTCGCTGCGTTCTGTGCAACGAGCCGACACGGAGGGGCCGCCGCGCACCCCGAGATGGGAGGGCGGCAGCTGGGAAGCCCCGGGGGCCCCGGCAGTCCACCCCCCCCCCCAGCACGGCCTGAGTTGGGCTGCCCACGGCTCGGACTTCTGACACGGAGCCACGGACCAGGACGCAGATCTGGACTCAGGCTGCCTCCCAGGGGCAGGCCTCCTCAGGAAGCACCGCGCTCGGCACGCTCTCACAAACGGATCCCTTACCCTCTAGAAGGTTCCGTGCAGGGCTGCGAGCTAGCACCCCACCGCAGAACCAGCCGTGCTAAAATCCGCCCCAGCGCCATCGCCAAACCACCACCAACTACCGGGGGGCCTGGCAGCTCACGTAAAAAGGGCATGGTGCATAAGTGAACAGACGGGTTCTCAACCAGCTGGAGATGAACAGAGGGCAGGGGCAGGCCTCCAAATCCTCCCGCTCCAGGTGGGAGGCCTCGGGCACCACCGGTCATCCCACCCAGACCACCAGGGCTTGCGTGGGTCAGAAGCGGGGCTTCCCAGTGAGGCTCCTCTGTGGAGTCATGCAGGGTAAACACGGGTGTAAGCATGCTCGGTTCTGTCCCCTCCCCTTTAACCTGCTGCACAACCCTGGGCAAAGCCCCGACTCCCATCTCTAAGTGGACCCCGCATCGTGGCAGAAACAAGGGTTTGCACTCACCCACGGTCAAGAGGAAACCCGCCTCCCATGTCCAGGATGTCCCAGCCCCGGAAGGTTCTAGACCCCACAGTTGGCCTTTCTAGCCCAGGTCACCCAGGAACAGGCCAACGCAATGCTAGGATCCAACATTCGGCCTGGAGGAGACTTTCCTCCTGCAGTGAACGTTGCCGTTTCTGCAGAAACGGCTCCCGAGGTTGTGGACCTGCCCCAAGGCCTGGGGCCGCTGCTGGGGATTCTTGCCTAAGAGCCCAGGGCTGCCGTGGGTCCCGGGATGTGGCTGGTGGTGGTCTTCCTCAGCAGGAAAACTAGCTACACGGTACTGCTCCAACGGGGACAGGAGGGGGTCCCAGGAGCTCACAGCAGGTTACTGAAGGTCTCCCGAAAGATCCCCGAAGCAGGGCAGCTGAGATACCCCAAGGCCCCCTCAGGCTGGTTTCCTTCCCACCGCAGGGCAGTCTCTCCAAGCGGCACACGAGCAGCAGTGCGTGGGTTTTAACTTCCGCCCCCTCCCCGCGGGGGGGGCTGGGAATCCCACCCTGCAAGGCCGCTGGAGGCCCCACCGTAAGGCAGAACGTGGCCTCCCCCACCCCTATGTCTCCCACCCTCTTGCTCACCAGCCCGACCCCACAAGGCCGCTCAGTTGAAAACAAACCACCAGAGTCTGTGTCCCGTTTTTTTATGGTTTTGCAGCAGAATGGCCGACATGAAACGTAATTGCAAATGTTCGGCTGTGCAAAAGAGAATAGTGCTTAAGTACAAATGTAGACATGATTTTTTTTTTTTTTAAATAAATACTTAAACACAACTTGGGTCCCACAAGCACCTGGACTCTTAAGGTCTGTGCCGCGGAGCTGCCCGCCTATGGACCCACGAAGACCTCGTGATTCCCCTCCCCCCCTGTAATCAATACATGGAATCAGGTGCCAACGGTCGATCACAATGAGCCCCCTTTGGAACCTTCCCCAGCCCTCTACATGTGATCTGGCCGGGACAAGGACACTGGAATTTCTCGAAGATCAATGGTCCGTAACAGGTAAAAGTATTCTACAGGATTCCCTTGGTCCCCGCGTCTGGAGGAGGAATGTCTAGATGACTTTCTTCAGCTCGTCATACAGGACCAGCACGAACGCTCCCCCCATGCCCCTCAGGACGTTGGACCACGCACCCTTGAAGAAGGCTTTGCCCCCTTCATCTTTGAAGATCTTCCGCCAGCAATCGACGGTCCCCTTGTACATGATATCCGCTGCAAGAGGAGAGACAAGGGGGCTTACTGAGAAGTTATTCTGGCAAGGGGCACAAGGAGAACTAAGAAAAACACATCACAGACACGGAAATTGGACGCTCCTCTCTGGGGGAGTCGGATTTCTGATCACAGGCACCCCAACAGACCTGACTCGTGGCCCTTGCCCAGCCCAGTGTTGGGGGTGCGGGCTAGACAGGGACAATATACCCAGAAACTCGACCCCCCCCATCACCATGGAGCCCCATCTCCACCCCTGGGGTCAATGCAAGGCCCCCGACTGTACTAGAGACACAAGGGCAAAGGAAGGGCAGGACCAAGGGCTTGGGCAGGTCCCCGGCCAGGCTGTGGGGGTCTAGAACCGCCTTGAGAAGAACACTGTCGTTGACCTGGGTGTCCCCCACCCTGTGAAGCCAGCCCACAAAGCCTTGCCCCCAAGCTCCCTGGGAAGTGCGTCATCTGCTGGCTCACAGCGCCCGAGGCTGAGGCCAGAGAACCACCCACCGAGGGAGCTCCTACGCTTTCTCATCCCTAAGAATGAGCCGCTGTCACCGGGACTGAGACCCAATACCTCCTTTGCGCCCCGACTGCATCATCATCCGCCGCCGCACGGTGTCGAAGGGGTAGGAGACCACGCCCGCCACGGCTGTCACAGTCTGCGCAATCATCCAGCTCACCACGATGTGGGTGTTCTTGGGGTCCGGGAGCATGCCTGCGGGGCCACCAGCCAGCGTTAGGACCCAGTGCTGCACACACAGCGGCCCGGGACCCGTCCTGCCCACCCTGGCTCCGCGTGGAGCTCCTCACACCCAGTACCGCTGAGCGCCCAGGGCCGCCGGCGATCAGGACGGGTTCTGCTGCAGGGCCTGCCGGGGATGGCAGATGGATGGACCACCTGACGGCCACGGGACCGTCCCAGAGGCCCCGACTTAGTGCCTGCCAGCGGCTTCCTCAGTACAGAAGGGGTCAGACAAGCCCTGGGAAGCGAACACACCACACGCGAGTATGTTCTGCGGCAGACGCCCCAACCCTCGACGCTAGCAGGCCGAGGCTTGCTTTCACGGTGTCAACAGTGCACCCTCAAATTCACATGAAAACCCCAACCTCCCATATCTAAATCTCAAAGACAATAAAGTTAAAGAGAACTCATCAAAATCTCCTCTAAGCCAACACCACCAATACCGTTTAAAAAATAGAAACCCAGACACACAGAAGACAAGCACATGAGAACACACAAAGAAAACTGTTGTCTACGCTCCAAAGAGACCTCAGGAACGGCAGCAACCCTGTCCACACCTGGATCTCGCACTTCCGACCCCCAGGAACCGTGAAACCACCGACGTCCGCGACTGACCCCCCGCCCGTGTGCAGCACCTCGGCTCAGCAGCCCCGGCACAGGGACACACTCACCCTTGGCTGTGTCGTACACGCCGAAGTAGGCGGCCCGGTAGATGATGATGCCCTGCACGGAGACGTTGAATCCCTGGTACAGACCCCGGATGCCATCGGACTTGGTGATCTTCACCAGACAGTCTCCCAGGCCCTTGAACTCCCGCTCGGTGCCGGACTTGCCCACGTCGGCGGCCAGACGGGTTCTGGCGAAATCCAGGGGGTAGACGAAGCAGAGCGAGGTGGCTCCGGCGGCCCCGCCCGAGGCCAGGTTACCGGCAAAATACCTCCAGAACTGCGTGTGCTTGTCCACGCCCCCCAGGAAGATCTGCTTGTACTTATCCTTGAAGGCGAAGTTGAGGGCTTGCGTGGGGAAGTAGCGAATGACATTGGCCAGGTTGCCCCTCCAGAAGGACAGCACGCCCTGCTCCTTGGGGATGCGCACGATGCAGTCCACGATGCCCTTGTATTGCTTGTCGGCGGCGATCTGCTTGCTGGCGTGCTGCACCTGCAGGACGGACGGACAGGCTTACAGGACGGGCTCCGCCCCAAGTCCAGGCGTGTCCCTAGGGAGCTAATTCGTGCATCGGAGCGCGCTGGCTCGTCGGGAGGCCCGGGAAACCCGTTTAGGAAGCTGGTAAACGGCGCCGCAATACCGCGGCTACTGAAACGCGATGCAACAATGTTGCTACTGGACGTTGCAACAACGTTGCCAGCGGCGCGCTCCGCGGGCAGCCACTTCCCAGCGGAGCGCGGCGCCGTCCAGTTTGCAACCGCACAGAGCGGAGACACGACCTGGGGTGCGGCAAGGGGGCACCTGCGGACCGCTCGCCCCCGGGGGTGAGGTTCGGGGCGCGGGGGGGGGCACTTCCGACCCCGGCGCCCGCGCGGAGGCCCCCTTCCGGCGCGGACGGCGCATGCGCGCCCTGCGGCCCCGCCCTCGCGGCTGCGGCAGCGCCCACGTGACGCGCCGCCGGCCCCGGAACCCGGCGGCGCGCGGACAAAGCGGCGCGGCCTCGCACTTCCGGTGCACGTGGCCGGCGCGGCCCGCTCTCCCCCCTCCGCCCCTGCACCCCCAGCTCCGCGGCCCCGGGCGACCCCCCAGAGACCCCCGAGCGCGCGCGGCCGGCCCCGCACCTGCAGCAACAGCTTGACCCGCTCGATCGGGGCCACGGCCGTCTTGGAGATGGCGGCGGCGATGCCTCCGGCCAGGAAGTCCTTGGCGAAGGAGATGGCCTGCTCCGTCATGGTGGCGGCGCAGCGGGCGGACAGCGGAGTGCGGGCGCGGGGAGCCGGAGGGTGGGCGCCACGGGCTCAGCGCTGCCGCCACCGGGACCGAAAGGACGGCGCGGCCAGCGCGCAGCCGCTAAGGGCCCGACGCCCCGCCCCGCGCCCCCGCCCGCCGCGCCCATTGGCTGCGCCGCGCCCCCGCGGGCTGCCGGGAGCCGCGCCGCGCCCCGCCCCGCGCCCGCCAGCGCCGCGCCCATTGGCCTCGTCCCCGCCGAGGCTCCGCCCCTTCCCGCGCGCCGCGCCCCGGGGCATGGCGGGAGCGGGGCCCCGCCCATGCGCCGTGCGGGCCCGGGGGCTCAGCCGCCTCCGCGACCTTGTCAAGGTCACCGCGGGGCCCGGGCGCACGCGGCGGACGGGGAAGGCCGAGCGTCGTCGGGTCCTCGCGCCCGGGCTCCTTCCAAGCCGCCGGAAAAGGCTCGCCCCGCTGACCTTCGGGGCCTGGCTGTCACGGCCGGGCCCTCCCCGAAGACCCCCGACCCCCAGACCCTGGCCCGTCTCGCTGTCCGACGCCCGACCGCGACCCCCGGGCTCGGCCCGAACACCGCCCCCCATTTCCCGACCGCGACTCCTTGACTCTCGCTGCTGACCCGGGCCCGCCCCGAAGACCCCTCCTCCCGTCCCGTGACCCCTCGGCTGTCCCTGCTCAACCCTGATTTCAGGTCGAGACCTCCGGGCTCGCCCCGAAGACCCCCGACCCCCAGCCCCTGGCGCCTCCCGCTGACCAACGCCGGACCGCGAGTCCCGAGCTCGCCCTGATCACCCCCACCCCCTGCCATCCCCGGCCGCGACCCTTTGGCTTTCCCTGCTGACCCTCGCGGTCAGATCGCGACCTTCAGGCTCGTCCTGAAGATGACCGAGGTCAGGTCACCCCAAAGACCCCCGGACCCTCCCTTCACCTAGACCTCCAGAACAGCCGGAGCCCGTCCCCCCTCCCCCGCCCCACTGACCCATCTCGAGACACGCCCCCTGCCACAGAGACCTCAGACCATCCCAGCTCTGGTCGCGCTGGGCCCCCGTGGAGGACCCCACCCCGACATGGGGGTCCTGCAACGTATCTGGGTTGGTGACCCATGGTGGTGCTCAGCGCACAGGGCCTGTGCTCCCCCAGCTGCTCACGTGTGCACAGTTACACACGTGCACTTGTACACACAGGTAAAAACCCACTCCTTACACGCGCGCACATGTACACACACGTGCATACCCACTCCTTACACGTGGGCACTTGCGCACACGTGCATACCCACTCCATGCACCCACAGGAGGTCATGAAACTCCCCAAGCCCAGAGGTTTGCATCCTGAACCTTTTATTGAATTGTAACCAAATCACAGGAGTAGTAACTGTATCATTAGCTGAATTTTACAGCGGTGTAAACACCGAGCTCAGAACAATATCCTTAAGAGCAATCCTCAGCCAAGGATTCCTGGTCTTTCTCGCTCCGTTTCTTTTTCTCTTCCTCCCTATGTCTTCTTTTCTTCCTCTTTTTTCTCCTGTGCTTGTGGCACTTCTGTATGGTTTCCTGTGTCCCCAGTAGGAGGTACAAAAACCTTGTGCTGGATGGATGGATGCCAGAAAAGCATCCAGAAGAGCCCCGGGGAACCCTGAGCCTGGGATTTTGCCACTCGCTGGTGTCCTTGCAAATGTCTACGTCTGTCCTGTCCTGACCTCCAGGAGAGGCAGGTAAGGCTCCTGACACCTGAGGCCGGCCAGGGCTGATCTAGCTGTAGGGGGGATGGTGGGGGGGAACTAAAAGTCGCTTAAATGGTGAGAGGGTCTGGGCTTACGAGGAGGGCTGTGGGGAGGGCATTGGAGGTTCTGGCACATTCCTGAGGCTTCACTGGGACAGGAAGTGGAGAAGGTCCCTGGAGGGTCCAGCCCCACTCTGGCCGGAGCAGCATGGGGCTCTGCAGGAGAGGACAGAGGCTGCTCTGGGTGCTGGGTGGGGATGAGGCGCTCGCTCAGAGAGGCCCACGTCCGGGCACTCCCAGGTGAGAACTGGATTAGCCTGTCTGGGCTGGAAGGGGCCCTGGCAAGGTGATCACTGCCGAGGGGGGAACCTCAGGCGTCAACCAGCGGCTCATTCAGGATGAAGCTGGTTGGGGTCTGCTCAGACTGGGACTCCGGGCCTAGGACTTGGAATGAGGGGCTTCCGCCGAGCGACCCTCTTATGTAGGTGGGTGTGGTTGACCTCTGAGTGGTCTGCTCCCCTTCCTGTGCTCCAAAGTCCCAGTGGGTCACCCCAGCAGTCAGCACTGTACCCCATGGTTCCTGGAGAATGCTTTTGGAATGAATGAATGAATGAATGAATGAATGTGGCCTCTTCTCCTTATTGCTAATTGAGGTTCAGAACACATTTTTTCCCATGGGGGTTAAATTCAGGCACCCACCCGTTAGTCCTGTGGTCCTGTGTGTGTGTGTGTGTGTGTGTGTGTGTGTGTGGCAGGGGGGTGGGTGACACGGCCCCTTTGCTCCATGGGGGCTGACCCAAGAGGGCAGCGGGGTCTCCGACACCAGAAACCAAGAACCACGTGTACCTCAGCAAGGATGGTTCAGGTAGACGGCCCCCACCCCGAGACCGGAAAGGGGGAGAGGATGCCTCAAGGGAGATGGTTGGGGGCGGGGGGAGGAAGGGTGGGTGGGATCCTCTAAAGGCTCAAGTTTCCAGCCCCAACGGGGACAGTGAGAAAGATCTCACATTCCTAAGATTTAAGACGGCAACTCGGGTGCTGCTGGAGGTGGGGTACTGCTGGCCAGCAGCTGCTTAAATACGCAGCCCCCAGAGTATCTGAGAAACGGGGGTGTGAATTAAGAGATTGTCATAAAAACCAGTTTTAAAAGATTGTGCATTTCAGCTGAGGACTTAGAGGGCAGCGGAAGTGAGGGGTGTGGCCCACCACGGAGGGTGGGGGGCAGTTACACGTTGTGAGCCCAGGCCATGGGTGAGTCCGTCCCCGGGTAGGGCAGGGGGGTGCATTCCCTGGGGCCCGGCCTTCAAGCAACCCGGTCTGGTGAGTGGTGAGGAGGCTGGTCAGGGAGGGACGGCGCTAGGTACTCCCACACGGGACCTTGCGAGGGAATCGTGGGAGGGAGCGTGGGGTGTCTTCTTGCGTGTTCTCTTCCTGTCCGACCCCACCCTCGAATGTCCGGAGGGCAGATTTTATCTAGCGATGCGTTCAGACAGGGCAGACTTCTGCTGAAGGCAAGCATGTGTGCATCCGTGAAGAGTATCCTCCAGAGTAGGGAGGGGGCTTTGGTCAGGTGCGGAACTCCAACCTGGAAAGCCGTCTTGGTTCCTAAAGAGTAAAGACTCTTTATTTATTTTTGAAGATTTTATTTATTTATTTGACAGAGAGCACACAAGCAGGGGAGCGGCAGAAGAAGGAGCAGCAGGCTCCCCAGGGAGCATGGAACCCGATGTGGGGCTCGATCCCAATCATGACGTGAGCCGAAGGTCAGGGAATGACTGAGCCATCCAGGAGCCCCGAGTAAAAACCCTTTAAAGACATATACACGGGTTTGCGTGCACACCCTCTATGTTCTTTCTCAGATTCCACTAAAGAGCTTGTGTGCAGCATTCCTCCTTAACGAAATGTCAGGTCCTATAGTAGCTAAGCCTCATTTTCTCTTACTTTTCTGAGGTTTGGCTACGAAAAGTTCAGCGGACAGAAACGGGCCAGCGAGCGGTCGAAGGAGCGCACAGAACCTTCGTGGGATTCTCCAGTGGTATCTGGCTGCTGCTCTGCACCCCGGGGTCTCCCTCAAGTGGGTCCTGGGTTTCAGGGCACAGTTGTGGACACACTCAGGGTCGGCCACTCCTGGGGTCCCGGGGTCAGCGCCCCGCGTGCAGCCGGTATAGGGCAGCCAGGACCCACGGGGGCTTAGGTGTTCCAAGTCACGCCGGCGGGCACCGGTGGTGGTGAGAAGCACGGTGGCTTCTAACGAACCCGGTGTTCTTGAGACACGGGCCACCCCAGCGGGCCGGAGGACAGGTGTACGGGGAACAGCCACTGGGGAGGCCACAGCTTTCGACTTCTACAAAAGGTGCCCTGCAGGAAATGCCCTGTTCTGCCAGGTGGGGAAGGATGCTGACCCGGGTGGCTCAAGGTGACCGGGTCAGTGTCACCCAGCTCCACCCAGCTGGGACAACCGGCCAGTGGGTGTGGCGACTGGCTGGGGTGGAGGAGGGGACCCAGGGTGGGAGGAGCGCCTTTCCCTGGCTCCACCCCTTGCAGGCCAGGGGACAGAGGAGCCTTGAGCCCTTAACCTTTGTTCTTAACACAGGGGAGTAGTGGGCACTGCTGGACAGCACAGCCCCTTAGATCAGCGTCTAATGCCCTTCTCCCACTCCAGCCTCCCACGGAGACACAGCTTGTGATTAAAAAACAAATTTGGACTTCAACCAAAAGTATGCATTTACATCTGCGTGGAATATATAATTACAAGACACAATATATAGCATATACATTGTAAGTAGTTCCAGCTATATAACTGTATATAAAAGACACAGATTGTTATGTAAAATATATTCATAGAGAGCATTAATCTGCACATATTTGTCCATTTTTTTTTCTTTTAAGATTTTATTTCTTTATTGGACAGAGAGATCACAAGCAGGCAGAGAGGCAGGCAGAGAGAGAGGGGGGAAGCAGGCTCCCTGCTGAGCAGAGAGCCCGATGCGGGGCTCGATCCCAGGACCCTGAGATCATGACCCGAGCCGAAGGCAGAGGCTTTAACCCACTGAGCCACCCAGGCGCCCCTATTTGTCCATTTTTGAGTGATGTACAATGGTTTATTTTTACTCATTATGTTTTTATATTAATTTTTTAAAAATCCTTTATTCATTTCTTTCACAGGCAGAAAGCGCCCGTGCAGGATCGGGGGAGGGAGAGGGAGAAGCAGACTCCCCACTGAGCAGGGAGCCCGATGTAGAACTCGATCCCAGCACCCCGGGATCATGACCTGAGCTGAAGGCAGACGCTTCACTGACCCACGTGCCCTGTTGTTATTATTTCTTAAAGCTCTATTTGGGAGAAACAGAGAGAGAGCAGGTGCAGGCAGGGAGGGAGGGGCAGAGGGGAAGGGAGGGAATCCCCAGCCAACCCCCCGCGGAGAGCAGAGCCAGACACGAGGCTCGATCCCATGACCCTGAGACTCGATCCCACGACCCTGAGATCGTGACCTGAGCTGAAACCGAGACTGGAGTGCTTGCGAGGATGTACTCTGGCCCCCCGCCCGAGAGAACGGAGACGCACTTGCTCTCTTTAAGACAAGAAGGTAGCTCGGGGCAATACACAAGAGAACGGAGTGTGAAATCGGGTCGCTGGGGGACGTGGCTTGGACACCGTCCTCTTGACCCCCTAGACAGTGGCCGGCGGGGGCTAACCAGCTTCTTAAAGAGAGGCACTCTCCTAGGTCACGAGGGGGCGGACGAGGTCCTGCCTCGCAGCATCCAGGCGCAGAGGGTAGGGAGACCAGGCTCCCCAGGCAGCCAGCCCATGGCAGGCGTCCCGTGGACAAACGGGATTATCCCAAACAGGATTACCACAGACGTGGAGGAGGAGGACGCCCAATGCCGACACCTGCTGGAGAGCCGGCCATGCAGGCGGGTCCTGGGGCGAGCACCCGGCCGGCCCTGCCCACCTCCGGGCATGGCCTGCCCCATCTCGGAACCCACAAACGAGCTCGGAGCAAGTGCGTTTTGCTGTTTTAATCTGTTTGGTTACACGGCTGGCGAGCTGCTGTCGGTCCTCGTGGGACCTGGCGGCCAACACTGGGGACGGGGACGCCTGACGGGCTCCTGGGGGAGCGGCGTGTCATGCCGGGGGGCTCAGGGCGGCGAGGCTCTGGTGGCCAGGATCACGTCCAGCCTGTCCCCGGCGTGCGCGAACCGCACGTCCCGGAATCCGTGTCGCTCCAGCAGCCCGCGGTACTCGGGAAGGCTGCGTTCCCTGCCCTGGGTCCGCACCAGCAGGTTCAAGGACGCGGGCAGGTTGCTCCGCGCCGCCGGCTTCTCCTCCAGGACCGTCTCCGCCACCAAGATGCCACCGCCTGCGGAGAACACAGCCAGCTGGAGTCGTGCGCGGGATTTCAGCGGGGAGCCCCGTGGGGGCGGCCGGATTCGAGGAGGAGGGGAGTTCGGGGAGACTTGCGGGGAGTCTCAGGACACCGCCCAGCCTGGACGGGGGCCCAGGGCACACAGACATAGCCCGGGGCTCCACTGACGAGTCACCATGTGGGGACACAAGTCAGACACTCTGGGGGCTGGGACCGGTGATCCCATCAGGGAGCACACATTCATTCTGGAAATCCCCTAAGCAGCCGGGACGGCACCTGCTTCGGGACAGGGCTAGGACCAGCCCCGCCAGTTCCAGGAACACTGGGATTACTGGGGCTACAAGGCGTGAGAACTTCAAGAACAAAGTGTGTGCACGCGCGCCCCGTACAGGTCTGTCTGCGTCTCTACCTGCAAAGGCATTCACAAAGGGTGGAGACACCGAGCCGCGGGAACACAGCTCCCTTGGGGTGCAGAGGAACCCGGCAGAAAGTAGTTCCTGTTTGCCTTTTGTGGGTGCTGTCCTTCGCCTGAGATCCCCACACAAGGGGCAAAGGAGAGAGCAACAGCCCAGCGGTGACCGCGGCTGGGGGAATTCTGCTACGTCTTCTCCTGTGGGTTCCGGGCATTCAAGGGAAGCATTTCTCTAGGGTATCCATCTTGGTGTTTTTCAGAGAAACCGCTGGCTCCAGAAGACTTAGCTTAAACCCGAGCACTTTCAGGTCTCTCCTGCGGCCCCCAGACCCCTCCCTTCTCTGGCCCGGGTGCAGCTAACCCCTGAACTCCCAGCTTGGGGGATGGACGGAAAGCCCTGGTTCCTGCGGCTGCCAGGGTCTGTGTAGTAAGGTCGTCTCTCTCGAGGCCAAGTTCAAGCTAACGACTCGGCACAAATGGGCGGGATGGCAGCATTTCCGAAAATTTACCGAGCGTTCCAGCCGGTGGGGGAAAAGCCTCAATGCACCCAGCAGGCCCGTGCCCGCCCCCCCAGCCGACCCCGCACAGTACAAACACTCCTTGGGTCTTAACTGTCTCCCCAGGCCGGTGAGGATTCACCCAGCGCTCAATCCCCAACCCCGCCTCCTCCCCAGGGGGCACCACGGTTTTAGGATTCTTTCATTCCCAGCTTTGTGAACACCCGTTCTGGGCTGGGCTCTGTGCCGGAGTTTAGGAACGCTGCAGGGAAGAAACAGGCGGGAACCGGTCCTCCCAGGGCCACATTCTTCCTGGAGAGCAGCCCGAGTGTCCATGTGACATGGGTATGACCGCGTGAAAACCTGCCTCTCACTGACAGCATGTGTGTCCTGGGGTGCATAGGACCACTGAGATCCTGGGCCGCTGAGATCCAGGCGGGGCAGGGCCGTGCTCCCTCCTGAGGCTCCAGGGGAGGGTCCTTCCTGCCTCTTCCAGCTTCTGGGGCTCCAGGCGTCCCTGGGCTGGTGGCCGCGTCCCTCCCATCTCTGCCTCCGTCCTCACGTGGCTTCTCCTCTGTGTCTCCTCTTCTGTCTCTTACAAGGACACCTGTCATTGGATTCAGGGCCACCCTGATCCAGGATGAGCTCATCTCAGATCCTTCCCTTCATCCCATCTGCAAAGAGCCTCTTTCCAAATAAGGTCCGGTTCACATGTTCCAAGTGGACATGAATTGGGAGTGGGGGGCAGCCGCACAAGCCCTCCAGCTACACGGACCAACAAGGCTGCCCGAACGACGCTGCCTTTCTTGGCACTGAACTCGGCTCATTGAAAAGTAGTTGCTTCATTTTTTCGGCGGCTCTTCTTCACATGTCCCCAAAGGCTCCGGTAGATTGGTCCACATGCTGCAATCGTGTTTCCAAACCCTCCGACGTGTGACGTAACTCGCCTCTGTCTGTGTCTCTGCGTGTCCGGCCTACGGGCCTCTCCCCACCCATCGTCCCCGCCCACCATTCCCTGGGGCCCCCCCGTGTTATCCCGCGGTGGGAGCACCCTAGTACGGTTCCTGGGCACCTGTGTGTACTTCACTCCAGAACGTCTGCAGGAGCCTCCTAGGAAAACCAAGGGGCGAGTGGCAGGCTCGCTGTTCTGAGTCCACAAATGGCTACGACACTTTTGTTCTGTCTACAGATGTGAACCGGCAATTCGGGCATCTCTGGATTCACTTTCCCTGCTGCAATTTTTTTTTTTTTTTTTAAGATTCATTTATTCCTCTTCGAGACAGCGAGCGAGCAGGAGGGGAAGAGGGAGGGAGAGAATCTCAAGCAGACTCCGTGCTGGGCAGGGAGCCGGATACGGGGCTCGATCCCATGACCCTGAGATCAGGACCTGAGCCGAAATCAAGAGTCGGAGGCTCCATGGACTGAGCCCCCAGGCGCCCCTCCCCGCTGAATATACACCATGGCCCTTGCTGTCCTCACACTGCTTCCGAGTGTGTTTCTGATGCCCATTCCTGGTGCGTGACTCAGTTTCCACGCAGGCTCATCCCTGGGTCTCCAGGATCCTGAAATGTCAGCTTTCTGCCCACTACAGGACGCAGTGGTTTCTGGGATTCTGGGTCCCGGGGTCTGGGGGCCCCTGCGGGTCGGGCATGAGGGCTCCTGGCTGGAACCCTCAATCGTCTTGTTTTCCATGCCTCGGCTGTCTGCCTTATTCCTCATTTCACTTGTAAGACCTTTCCTATTCTTTGCTCCTGTGGCCACACTCTGTGCACGGAGGGGGGACAGACTCTGCCCTCTGCCTTCCATGAGCCTGTTTGTTGCTGCTTTCTCGCACGGTCCCCAAGCGTGGCAAGTCCTGGACGTCGGTCCACCTGTGAGGAGTGGGGGCACCCCTAGGAGCTAGGAGACCCTCCGTGTCACCCAGGGGGAGGGGGCTTTGCTCTGCAGATGGGCGTGGGGTTACCCAGCGCGGCCGGCACATGGAGGGAGGCCCTGGAGACGGCAGATGGGAGGCATCAAGAAGGCTAGCCGAACCTCGTCCAGAATAAAACGTTCCAGTGCGCCCTCCACGGGGCCCTGTGTCTGAGCTGGGGGCCACGGATCACCCAGCTCCGCGGTGTATCAGAGTCCTACAATGATGCTTAATCGTATAGGTCATCTCGGCCGGGCCACGGTGCCCAGATACACAGTTGACCATCACTCTGGGGGGTTCCTGTGAAGGTTCGTTGGGGATGAGATTCACAGTTCAATCTGTAGGCACAGAGTAAAGCAGGAGGCCCGCCACAGCGTGGGTGGGCCTCGTCCAATCAGTTGAAGGCCTCAAGAGAAAAGACGACTGACCACCTGCAGGAAGAGGGAATTCTGCCTCTGGCCGGGCTTTGGAGTTGAGCCTCAGCAGGAGCTTGTCCCCGGGTCTCCAGCTGCCTGGTCTACCCTGCAGACTGGACGTCCCAGGCTACACAATCACATGAGCTAATTCCTCCCAACACATCAGTCTCTCTTTCTCTATCTATACACACACCCTGGTGCATTTTACCTTTGCTTTGCTTTGTCACGGGACGGTTCCCGGCGGCCGGACCACCTTGATGTAGAAAAGGCCACGTGAACTGCTGTATTGTTTTTGTTCCCTCCGTGCACCAGGAGGCAACGGGGGTCCCTTGCCAGACGCCGGGAGCACGGCACACGGGAGTGAGGGCTGTGTTGTGCGGGACTGGGACCTCGAGGGCCTGGGAAAGGGCCCCAGGGGCTGGGTGTGCCCCACTTTGCAGCCTGATGGGCCACGTCGGCCCCGAGTGGCTTGGACACGGCGTAGGGGGCACGGAGTGCCCAGGACACCCATCGGAGAAGCCACAGCCTGCGTCCACAGAGGGACACGGCCAGGGGAGCATGTAGGAGATTTTGGGGCCTCAGAGCACGGACGCCGTGGATCAAACACGTCCGGGGGACGCGGGAAACAGCGCCGGGGGTGGCTCTCTGTTCAAGTGTTTGTTTCTTTTGAAGTGAAAACGGTGTTTATGTTGGCAGGAAGGACCCGGACGCGGCACGGTCTCACCTGGCTTGCAGCTGCTCGAGACCCGGCTCAGCAACTCGTCGACTTTGTCGTCTGGCCACTCGTGCAGAATTCTGGAAAGGATGTACAGATCTGCCTCCGGGAGGCCATCCTTGAAAACGTCACCTGGTGTGACAAGACGTCAGTCAGGAGCCCGTCTGGGACGCCGGAGCAGGTCCTGCCCCTGACGGACACGGGGGGAGGGGGAAATGCTCCCCGGAACCGCTGGAGCAGAAGGAAGACTGCTTGTGGGGGGAGAATTGGGTCTCGAACCCCACAATGTGACAGGCCCTGGGGCCGGGCCACGGCATTCCCAAGAGCCGGGGCGGGAACAGCTTCATTTCCAGCTGCTCCTACATCTACGGCTGTCCCCTTGAAGTTCTCGCTCACGTCTAACTCAAGGCCTTCCCGCTCCAGCTTTTGTGGAACTTGCTTTTGGGGTTTTGGTCGGTTGTAGACACCTGGAGACGCCCATGTCTGCATTCCACGTCCCCACCTGCCCTCCAACCACGACGGCTTCCAATTCCACGGCCGTTGCCGCTCACGCTCCCGTTCACAGGATTTGGAGATGCACGCGAGTGTGCACGCACGCACAGAGACTCATATGCACGCACACAGACAATACACAGATCCGTGCAAACACACACACACGTTGGCATGAACACGCAGACAACACACACACGTATGCACATGTACCCACCCCCACACACACGTATGCACATGCACCCACACACACATGCAGAGACAAATACACAGACCACACACCCAGACATATGCACGCAGAGACAACAAATGCATCACACACACTCATGTGCGTGCACACACACACGTGCACACATGCACAGAGAGAACATGCATGTGTGCATATGCACACCCAGGCACACAAACACATGTACACAGGCACACATTCACACACACATACAGACAACAAGCATGTACACGCACACACACACGCATGCAGAGACAATGCACACACACATGCACAGATGACACACATGTGCACGCACATGCAGAGACAATGCACACACATGCACACAGAGACGAGACTCATGCACGCAGAGACGATGCACATACACGCACAGACGACACACACATGGGCACGCACATGCAAAGGCAACACACACGCATGCACACAGGGACGACACACGTTTGCATGCACATGCAAACTCACGCACACAGACACAAAGACAGCATGCACAAATATGCACATATGCACACATAGACACACACACACTCCTCTGTACAAACAAATAATGCCGGCTGAACGCTGACTCATGGCAAAGACCAAGACATGTCTACCTGGCATGAAGCTGATCCGCTCCGTCTGCCGTCCTTCGGGCTGAAAACACGTGACGTGCTCGAGGACCTCCGGGAGGTCAAACACCGTCACCTTCAGACGTGGGTACTCCTGGGTGAGCGCTCGGGCCAGGGCACCTGTGCAGCCTGCAGGAATGCAAACACAGACTTTGTGACCCGCCCCGCCCGGCACTGACGAGACCCTTGGCGGCCTCCCAAACGCACCCTTGGTAAAACCAAAATGGTGCCTGAGCGCACAGACTGAGGTCAGCCCCGGGAAAGAAAGCCAGCTGGAGGCAGAGATCTGTGCGGTCTCATGCAGGCCTCATGGCCTCTGAAGGTCAGGACCTTGCTAGCTGCTGCAAGAGCCGGTGCTGGCCCAGTGCTGATGAGCAGGAGTGGGCACAGACTCATGGAGGGAGCAGTAGAGCCCAGCTGTGGGGAGGCGGGGAGGGGCTGCACTCTTAGCTCCTTTCTGGTGCAAGACTGCAGATGTGATGGCTGGTGCCACAGCAGCCACTCTGGGCCACCAGGAGAAAAGGTATGCAGACGACAGGGAAATGAAAGCTGGTACCTCTGGGGCTCCTCCTGGGACCCCAATCCCACTGGACCCCTTAGGCAGGCATCTGCTCGTCCTGTGTGCTGTCCTGGGGTAAGGAATAGGCTGGGATGGGGTGGAAAGTATATGAGGCACAATTAGAGCTCATAGGATGGGGACAGATGGGGTCTGCGATCCTCTCCCCGCACTCAGCAGCCACTAGAAAGGGCCCTATAACCTCTCTGGCGGTCCCTGGCCATCGCTAGAACCTCCTAGTACTTGGGAACATCTACCCAAGCCCCAGCTCCCGCCATGGCCAAATTCAGGCCTCAAAGGCTTCCTCGAGAGGTAAACGCATTTTGGACATCTCATTAGCAGATGAGGTGGGCACGACTCCACACAAGAAATGCATAGAGGCCTTGGCACCCGATTCCTGGTGGGGGCGGGGGGGGTTCTACGCACCTCCCAGGTCACAGGCAGAGGTGAATGGGGACAGGTCGAAGGCCGTGGCCACCTGGCGTGCCGTCAGCTTGCTGAGGCCGTGCATGGCCTGCATGAACTGCAGCTTCTTCTGCTTGCTCTGAAAGAGAATGGGGCTCGAGGAGAGCCCCTCTGAGGCCCGGGGAGTTCCTGCACCCCTGTACGGCTAGGGGCCACCAGGTGTTTCTGCAGGGGGGAGCTCGGGGGGCTCACGGGACGGGGAGCATTAGGGCAGAGCTGGGCTGGGGAAGGGGTCTGGTGGGGCAGAGCTGGGTCAGGAGGGGGTTCAGGGGACATAGACAGGCCTGGGCGGGGGCGTTCCTTTGAGGCAGAGCCAGGTAAGGAAGGGGTTGAGGGGACAGAGTGAGGCCTAGGTGGGGGGTTCTTTCAGGGCAGAGCTGCACAGGGAGGGGGCTGGCTGCAGGAGAGCAGTGTAGGGACGGGGTGGGTGGGACAGAGCCAGCTGGGGAGGGGCAGAGCAAGGTTGGGGGCTGGAGGGTCCTGGAGGCACGGCAGGGTGGGGGAGGAGCTGTTGGGGCAGGTGGGGGTTGGCTGGAGCAGAAGCAGACTGGGGAGGGGTCCGGTGGGGGCAGGGCCATGTCCAGTGCAGTGGTGTGGGTGTGCGTTGGGGGTCCAGCGGCCCTGGGATCCCCCTCCCCCCCATCCTAAAAGACGCCCTTGTCTAAGAATCTGAGGTCAGTCATCGGGGACGGTCACCCTGGAGGCCCCAGGCCCCCATGAAAGGTCTCCCTGGACGACAAGCAGGAGGGGGTATGGGGTGGGGCCCCCCAGTGGCCCCTGCGGCCGGCACCATGCTGCTGACCGTCTGATCAGAAGTCAGACGCCACAGCCCGTCGACCAGCTCCCTTGTGGGGTCCACGTGTGTGGGGTCCACGTGCGGTCGGGGCCTCTGCAGGGAGGGAGGGAGGACGGGGGTCCCCGTTGGGGACGGTGGCCTGTGGGGGGCAGGGTGCCTCCTGGGGCCCCCAGCGCTGCGGGGTGGGACACGGTGGGGAGATGCAAGACGTGTCCCTGAATCCCGCGGGGACAGACGGGGCCAGAGGGAGCCCACCTGAGCCAGCCCACGTCACGTGGGTCCGTCCCTCCCTCCCGACCTCACCCCAGCCCCACTCTGTTCCCAGGGAGCCCCGGCGGCGGCTTCTCGCCTCTGTCTCCACCTGAGTGCGGGTCTCTCTGTGTCTCCGTCTCTGCGGTGTCTCCGTCTCTGCTAGGTCCAACCCCCATCCCCCAACTTCCTACGTCAATACCTAACCCCCACGGGGAGGGCATGCGGAGGCAGGCACCTGCGGGGAGGGTGACAGGGTCATGAGGGTGCAGCCCCCACTGTGGAGACCGCTGCCCCTGCCCCCTAATGAGCACCCAGCAAGAAGACAGTCGAGTATGAGCCCAGAGACCCCGAGTCTGCAGGTGCCTGGACCTTGGACGTCCCCTGCAGACCACGAGAAGGACATGTCTGTTGTGTGTAAGCCCCCTAGTCTGTGGCGATCCGAGACGGTCTCTGTCCCTGTCACCCAGGCTGGACAGAAGCCGTGCGCTCCTGCGGGCTCAGTTCTGCATCCCGCCGAGAGCCTGGCTCAAGGCCGCAGGTCTGTGTCCTCGGCCGACGCGGCACCCCAAACCCCAAAGATTCTGGAAAGGGGGGGCGAAGGGGAACGAGGGGGAGACTGGGCAGGAAGGGCTTTGCAAACCGCGAGCCCGAGTGACAGGGTCCCTTCGATTGCACCGCAGGACGGAAACACGGAGCGTTAATTCTGTGCAAGCCTCCGAGCCCAGTCCTACAAACTTTGTCTCTTCTCGGGCACTGCCTGGCCCTGCTGGAGTCCCGGGACCACCCCGCCCGCCATCTCCCCGCCCTGCCTCCCGCCCACGCCCGCCAGCGGCGGCCTCCCCGCACGGCTCCTGAGGGCCCGCAAGCCAACGCTCCTGGTTTTCTAACAGGTCCCGGTTAACCCGCCGGTCCTTTGCCAGATACGGCCGCGATGGGGAAACAATCGTCCGGACTCCCGGTACCTGAACGGGCTCTTCCGCCTTCCTCCCCGACGCCGCGCCGGCGCCCCCCCGCACAGCGAGCTCCAGGTCCGTGAAGAGGTTCCAGGTGTGGTCGTTGCTGTGCGCGGCCAAGCCGTGCAGGGAATACTCGCCGTCCGACACCAGGTGCACGTCTGCCAGCTCCGTGTTGCGGTAACCTGATGCGACAAGGCATCGTGGGGGCTCCTAACGGGGACGCCGCAGCGGACCCGCAGAGCGGGGGTCTTGACATGGGGGCACAGACCTCAGCCGCCTGACTGGGGCACATGGCGCCCGCTCAGGGGCGGCTCCACGGGGAGACAACCCAGACCTAGCACGCAGGTGGGACGCCTGTGTGAACCAAAGAAGTGGACATCCCCAGGGGCGATCCCCCTGCAAGCCCCCTGGGACGGTCGCTCAGCTAGGTCCCCAGTTCTTTGGTGCAACGCCAGGCAGGATGTTGCTGTGGGGAGTGCTTTGACATCTAGAACTACAGATGTTGCTGGGCGATGTGGGTGGGCCGCGTTTAATCAGTCGAAAGTGTCCAGAGCAGGGATGCGAGGTTTTGCTGAGCAAGAAGGAATTCTGCCTCAAGACTTCAGGGCCACTGTGTACTGACTGTCAACCACCCCACGAGAACAGCCGGATGACCCATTTCCTTGCTATATGCCTGCAGGTCTATACAGCACGGGTTCTGTTTCTCTGGAGAGCCCGGACTGCTGGTGAGGCTCTTCCTCTCTCCACCTTCTTTACACCCAGCCGGGCTGTCTATAGGACCTGGCCCGCGGGAGCCCCTCCAGGACACCTGCATCTGGAGAATGGGAGACTGGGGGTACAGGTGATGGTGGGGGAGACCCCCCCATCTCTCCACGGAAGGTCCCACCGGCTGAAATCATTGCAGATAAAGAACAGCACTGAATCCATTTTAACACCTCAATGTTGTTCTTCTGCGGGCTTGGAAAGAGCAGCAGTGCCCCCTGCGCACATGTGGGACGGTTCACAGGGTTCGCCTGCAGAGCCCTGCAAGGCATCGGCGGAAATGTGCAGGAACAAGCTCCCGGGCGAAGTCTGGACACCCGGAACTTTCTCTAGGTTCAGTTGTTACTTTAGATGGAGGAGAAGATCGTTACAATGATCTGGGTGAGGAGAAAGTTCTGCTTTCTATGCTGCGAATTGTAACCACATGTTTGTATGACTTTTGTACAAAGGGCAGGTTCTGGGGCCTTTGCCAGTACCCCGTTTTCCTCTTTATCACAGAAATGAAGCTGCCTCTCCTGCCTGGGGCCCTCGATCCCCGCCCCTCCAACCGTCATTCCCAAGCTATCCACAGAGACCATCCATAGGATCATCTGTCCTGAGACCATGCTCATCCCATTTTCACCCACCCATTCATCTGCCCACCCATCCATCTACCTACCTATCCATCTATCCTCCCTTCCATTCATCCATCTACCTACTGACCTACCCATCCATCCACCCATCCATCCACCTATCCGCCCATCCATCCATCCATCCACCGTCCATCTATCTACCCAACCATCTATCCATGCATTCATCTACCTATCCATCTATCCTCCCTTCCATTCATCCATCTA
>CM052901.1:102564818-102575964 GCA_028534135.1 Potos flavus | reverse complement strand
TAGGTAGATAAATAGGCAGGAAGACAGTCTGAGGATAGGTAGATAGGTAGGTACATAAATAGGCAGGAAGACAGTTTGATGATAGGTAGATAGGTAGGTAGATAAATAGGCAGGAAGACAGTTTGATGATAGGTAGATAGGCAGGTACATAAATAGGCAGGAGGACAGTCGATAGGCAGGTAGATAACTAGGAAGATAGGGAGATGCTGGGACGCCCGTGTAGCTTGGTCAGGTGAGGGTGCAACGCTGCTGGGCCCTGGTTTAACCATTATTTGCAGAGAAACTTGATGAGCTCTCCTAATCATGAGAGCTTCCGCCCCAGACGGCCAGGGGTGGAGTGTGGGAAGGGGCAGTCTCCAGTCCCCCACCCAGCGTCCCCAGAGCCAGACGTGGTCCCTGCAGAGCCCAGGCACGGGGAGGGCCGCCTCCCTGCTGTCTCTCAGAAGCCCAGAGCTGCTCCGGCGGCCGGCCGGTCGGCCGAGTGGGGCAGCAGGAAGCTGCAGAGATGGAACAGCCGCGCGGGCCCCCGAGTGTTTCTCGGAAGTGTCTACGACCTCGCAGAAGGGCTGGGGAGGCCACAGCCACAGGCCTCGGCTGGCTCCAGCGAGCGCCCAGTGGCCTGCGGGTTCCCATCGCACCTGGGACACCCTCTGACAGCTGTCCGGGATCCCGAGGCCACAGTACGAAGAGGTCACAGACTCCTCCAGACAGCGGGTGACCCGGCGCTGGAGTCCACCCGCCGCCCGGGCAGTGGGCATGCCGGGTGCCCCGAGGCTGCTGCGCGGTCAGCACTCTGGCCTCGTCTCCCCGGGCTGCGGAGAGGCCGGTCCGCGATGCACCGTGTGCCCCGTGCTGGGGTCACGAAACCGCTGCCCACCTTCAAACGCCCACAGACACCGCGCCCCAGCTGGGCCCAGGACTCGCCACCGCAGCCCCGAGCACGAGTCTCACACACCAGAGTGTGAGCCCCAGGAAATCAGGTCACAGCCTCTGTGATGCCCGAGGTCACTCTCTCTCTGCCAAGCTATTACGCGAAGGCAAGAAATCAGCTGGGGACACTCGTATGGGCTGAACGCCGGCCCCCAAAAACATATGCCAAAGTCCTGACCCCTCGAACCTGAAACGGGAGCTCTTATTTGGAAACAGGGTCTTTGCAGATGTGAATAAGTGAAAGATCTAAGCTCATCCTGGATGAGGTTGGCCCTAAACCCAAGGACAGGGGTCCTTGTAAGAGACAGAAGAGGAGACACAGGCACAGAGGAGAAGCCACGTGAGGACAGAGCCAGAGATGGGAGGGACACGGCCACCAGCCCAGGGACGCCTGGAGCCCCAGAAACTGAAAGAGGCAGGAAGGACCCTCCCCTGGAGCCTCAGGAGGGAGCACGGCCCTGCCCCGCCTGGATCTCAGCAGCCCTGCCCCGCCTGGATCTCAGACTGCGGGTCTCCAGAGCTGGGACAGGATGACTCTCTGTGGCTTTAAGCCCCCAGTCTGCGGTCATCTGTTACGGCTGCCCCAGGACCCTCAGACAGGTACCTTTGATGCTTTAAAGCCATCTATGAGTTCTAGAAGGCCCGCTGGGAATGGGGGTGGGCTCTCCACCATCCCGTCAGAGTCTGTTCCCTGCGTGCCGGCCGGAGCCTGTCCTCTGTCGCTGCCCGCCTCTGCCCTTCCGTGGCCGCCCCCATCATCGCCCTGGGCGGGGTCTGAGCCGCCCCCTTCCACATCTCTCCGGTTCTCGAAGGTGTCGATGGGCGGGATGGAGTCGTGCTCGACCCGCTGCATGTGCTCGCGGCGGGGCGGGTAGTACAGCTCCACCAGCTTCTTGCAGAAGTGGTTCAGGGGGAAGCCCATGACGTTGAGAAAGTCTCCGCGGACGGACTCCACCAGCATGCCGCCCAGCGCCTGGATCCCGTAGCCCCCGGCCTTGTCCCTGAGCGGGGAGGAAGGGAGCAGAATGGGGAGGAAGGGAGCAGAACGGGGCGGGAGGGAGAGCGGGGTGATGGTTATAGGAGAAAGCAAAGTCTCAAGGGTCCAACGACGGGTGGCTGGTGGATGGCGTCATCCCACGCGATCCGACGGGACGGCGGGCAGGAGCCCAGCCATCACCGCGGGCTGCTCCGGTGAGGAGTCTACGCTCTGGAAAAACTCCTATGTGATCCTTCGGTCCCACTAGGGGCGATGACACGGTGTCCCGGGTGGCCCCTCGGGGTCACTGCCTCCCACGCCAGGCCTGGGGCACAGCAGTCTCGGGGGCAGGGCAGTGAGGACCCCCGACCCAGGCCATGCTCTTGAGCCCGTCTGCGTGTCTGGTCCGGGAGCCTCTGCCGAGACCTCCTTCACTTCGAAGACCCTTTCCTGGACCCTGACTTTAGTGCCTAGTGCATTCTACCCGACCGTCCGTCGTCTGCTTCCCCCGGACCCCGGTCCCTAAAACGGCAGGAGGCGTCGGTTCGGGGCGTCCTCGGCAGTGGGACCGTCCCCTTGCATCTGCTCCCGTGCACCTGTCCCCCACCCATGGGGGGGCTGGAACGGGGAGCAGGTGTGCTCGGCCGTGTGCCACCTGCTCACCAGACGGCAGCCCGGGAAGAAGGAAAGATGGCTTCTCACGCTTTCGGTGGTTCTCACCCACTGTCCCAGCACAGGGCAGCTCAGGTCCGGACACGCGCCCTGCCCGGAGCCCCAGACCCCAGGTGCTCCTCCTGCAAGCGCGTCACCCGGGTCCCTGCACCGCCCTCCTGAGCCCAGCCCCCGCTGTAATCGGGACACTAACACGACGACTATGCACTAGATGTCTGTGTCCCCCGCCCCCCAAATTCATATATCGAGATCCAGCCTCCAAGGTGACGGTGTTAGGAAGTCGGGTGTTCGGGAGGGGATCCTGTCATGAGGGTGGCCCGCCCACGCACGGGGTTAGTGTCGTCGTACGACGGACTCACATAGGCTCCCCGCTGTCAATGTATTTCCACAGGAGCTCCTCGGACAGCTCGGAGAACTTCACCGTGGTCTCCTCGTGGAACTCGGATACGTCCATGTCCAGCTCGGCGTCTGCAACACAGGGCTGCTGGTCAGGGTGCGCGGGCTCAGGGCCCCGCCACTGGGCTCTGTGCATCTGGGGGACATCTGTCCCGGCGGAGTAGAACTCAGCTAGGAATGGTTAATCAGGGGCGGGAGGAGGCTACAAGCAGGAAAAATGAAGTTGCAAATTTCCAGCGAACAAGCAAACCAGCGAGAGGAATAAAAAGTTGCAACTTGCAGACCCAGAGCAGCCCAGGGGGTGCTTGGAGTTTGGAGGATAAAAAGTTGCAACAGGCAGACCCAGAGCCGGATGGGGGAGGGGCTGGGGTTTGGGAGATAAAAAGTTGCAATCCAAAGACCCAGACCAGTGGGGGGTGGGGAGGGTGTGAGGATAGGGGGATGGGGGGATAAAAAGCTACAATCCAAGACCCAAACCGGTGGGGGAGGGGTGGGGGGGATAAGGGGGTTTGGGGGTATAAAAAAGTTGCAACCTGCAGACCCAGACCAGCAGGGGCCTGAGGTTTGGGGGATAAAAAGTGTTGCAAGCCAGACCAGCGGGGCCCGGGGTTTTCCTGCAGAAACAGAACCTTATGGGCGCCTGGGTGGCTCAGTCATTAAGCATCTGCCTTCAGCTCAGCTCATGATCCCAGGATCCTGGGATGGAGACCCACGTCGGGCTCCCTGCTCAGCAAGAAGGCTGCTTCTCCCTCTCCCACTCCCCCTGCTTGTGTTCCCTCTCTTGCTGTGTCTCTGTCAAATAAAATCTTTAAAAAGAAAGAAAGAAACAGAACCTCGGGGCCCCGAGGCCTTGGCTGTGGGGCTGGAAAGCCCAGCACAGTCCGCGGGGCCCATTATGCAAAGCAGCTTTTGCAGATCATTCTCAGGGTTTGGATCCTTTTTAAAAAAAAACCTTCTTTGTCCTGCTGTGATTTCAGGTTGGCCGGCTGAGCCAGTCTTCTCTGCCCCTGAGGGCGCATGTCCGAGGGGACGCCCGCTCCGCCCGCGACGGCCCCGGGGTCTGGGGAGGTGCCACTGGCTCTGTACCTTTGATGCAGCAGTGGATGATGGCCACGCCCGTGAACACGCTGTGCTCTTTCCCGTTCAACCTGCAAGATGCAATCGGCATGACCGTGTCCCCCTCCTCGAGGGAGCTGTACTCTGCGGCACGTTCCTGCCGCCCCGCTCTCAGCCCCCGTCCGCCTGCAAAGTGAGACGCCGGCACGCGGCGCACAGTAGGGCTCGGGGGCTGAGACGCCCGGAGGTGGGGGCTGGGCACGCGCGGCCAGGAGGGAGACGGCTCATCGGCCCGCTGCCTGAGCTTGGCTCGTGGGGAGAGTGGGTCACGCGGAGGTGGGCATGGGGAGACCATCACTCAGGAGGAGGACGAGAGACCAGGCATAAGAGCTCATGGACACACAGACAGCCAGGAGGGTGCCCAGGGAGGCTGTGTGCAGACCCCTCCCCAGGCACGGACCCCACCAGACCCTGCCCGGGGCCCTAATCTGGGGACCTGACCCCACCCCGGACATTAACCCCTCCACCCTAAGCGCCGACCCCATCCCAGGCCCTAACCCCACCCCATGCGTGGACCCTGCCCCAGACTGCCCAGTGCTGTTCCCAGGAGGACCACGGTCGCAACCCACCTGGAAAGCATCCTGTATGCGTCCTGCTTGTCCACTGGCTTCTCCAGAATCAGCCCCCCGATGGTCTGCAAGAACACCAGGGAGGGATGCGCTCTCACTAAGCTGGATCTCACCGTCCACACCTTGACTTCAGTCACCGAGGACACACAAACCTAACTGGAGGCCAGAAAAGGACCCCGAGGGGGGACTCACCACGATGGTGTCCGCTGCGATGACAACGTCGGGGGCCCGGAGGTCCTTCTGCAAGAAATCCCAACCCAGCTTTAGAAACGACGTCCCTGTGGGTCTTGCACAGATACCCTGCTGGCGTGATGGGTGGGTGCAAGGCCATCTCACTTCAGAAACTAAGATGTGGGTGTCCTCAGTGTCCCCAGCAAGGCCACGAGTGTGACCCCAAATCCTCCCCAGGCCATCCTGAATTAAGGACAAAGCTGGCTTTTTGGCCCGCTCAACGTAAATTGAACAAAAGGTACAGTGGACAATAAAATAAATCCAAGTGGAAAATTCAGGCTCGGGGGTCGCCTGGGTGGCTCAGTGGGTTAAAGCCTCTGCCTTCGGCTCGGGTCATGATCTTGGGGTCCTGGGATCGAGCCCCGCATCGGGCTCTCTGCTCAGCGGGAAGCCTGCTTCCCCCTCTCTCTCTCTGCCTGCCTCTGCCTACTTGTGATCTCTCTCTGTGTCGAATAAATAAAATGTAAAAAAAAAAAAAATTTAAAAAAGAAATTTCAGGCTCGGGGCTGAACACATTTATTGGGGATCTGCAAAGAACCTTGAACTTAGGTTGTACTTAAATATTAACTTTTCCACTGTCGAAAATCAACTGATCAACACTTTTTATTTTTACCAATACTTACTATAGCATTAAGTACCGTGCAATTGTTATATTACGTTAATTGCAATAGGATATTAGTAGAACACTCAGCAATAAATAATCTACATTAATTATGTATCATAAATCATGCTGTTATACTCATTGCACTAGTATATTATACAGTAATATATAGGAATAGTTTAGGTCCGTTAATTCTACGTTATAAGTGATGCTGTTATACTCATTGCAATAGTATATCAGATAGTAACATATAATAATAGTTTAGGTCCGTTAATTCTATGTTGCAAGTGATGCTGTTATACTCATTGCAATAGTATATCATATAGTAACATATAATAATAGTTTAGGTCCGTTAATTCTATGTTGTAAGTGATGCTGTTATACTCATTGCAATAGCATATAGTAACGTATAGCCGTAGCTTAGGTCCATTAATTCTGCATCATGAGTGATATTGTTATACTCATTACGATAGCATATTGTATAGCAACATATAGTAATAGTTAAGATACTTTCATTTTGTATCGTAAGTGATACTGTTGTGCTCATTGCAATAGTATATCATATAGTAACATAAAGTAATAGTTTAGGTCCATTAATTTTATATCTTGAGTGATGCTCTTATACTCATTGCAACACTATATTATATAGTAACGTAAAATAACAGTGTAGGTCTGTTAATTCTATAAGAGTGATGCTGTTATGTTACCCAAAATATTACTTATATACAGAAATAGATAAGCTATATTCGTTCTTTATTATAAATGATACTATTATGTTAATTGTAACAGTATATTACATAGTAGCGCATAGTAATATATGAGCTACGTTAATTCTTTATGATAAATGATACCATTCTGTCAATCCCAATAACATATTATAGAGTAACAGACGGAGAAACTATGTTCTATCAGAGATACGATTCCGTCAATAATAATAGCATGCTACATGGTAACACTCATTGATAGATGAGCTCCAACAATTGCACAGAATACGGTAAATGGCAGTTATTGACGACACGTACACTGAGACCCCAACTGCCCTCCCGGCAAGAGAATTCTGTAAAGACGCAGGAACATGGCCCCCTTACCTGGTGCATCCTTCTGGCCACCTCCAGGGCCTTCTGCTTGGCTGTTTCCACGGCATAGGCATAAGGCGTGGGGAAGGACGCTTTATCCAGCTTCTCTTTGAACCTGGAAGGAACCACCTCGAACCGGAGACCCTGGACGAGGGCAGATCGGGGTCTTGAGGGTTGGCAGGAAGAACCCAGGGATCCTGAGCAGCAGGGTGCCCGATTTACAGTAAAGGTGACCTTTGCCACGTGCCACCTGGCAGGGAGACATCGGTACACAGAAGCCAGCAGGAAAGTTTGGTTGGGGCCCCGGAGTGTGAGGCTCTGCGGGGTCAAAGGGCTCCCAGAGTGTCCCTGAGGCTGGCATCTCATCCCCACGTGGACGAACAGCTGAAAGCATCCCGTCCACACAAAATGCCACAGAGGACTGACCGTGGTCCCCAAACACGTGTGGACAGGCAAGACAGTCCCCCGTGGGGAGCTGGTCGTGTAGAGTGACACCCCGGGGTCGGTGGGGACAGGAATGTGGGTCTTGAACACAGAGGGTCAAACTGCCCTGCCCCGCGGCCAGCACCCCCCGACAGAGCTCCCATGAGTGAGGCTCTGACCATCCCTGCCCCCACCTCTCTGAAGGGCCCCCCTCCTTGGTCCTTGGTCCTCCTACACCCCGTTTCCCCTGGATCGCCCTGTGAGCCGTCCTCCTGTCTCCAGTACCCCCCGCCCCCCAGACAGGGCCTCCCCACGGTGACCACATCCCCTCCACTCTGGCTCCGTCCGTCCCCCACTACCAGCTCCAGGATGGACTCAGTGCAAGCAGACATGGCCTTGGCCTGGCAGCCGCCCCCCCCCGGCCAGTAGGACCTTGTCCACTCGGCCTGGCCTGAAGACTCTGTTCCCAGACTATATAGGCTGCTACTACCGTCAGTCCCTGGGACCCTCAATCACTATGCCACGGCTCCGACAAAGACCCCGGTCTGCAGAGCCTCACTACCCGATCACACAGTCCTGCTTTCCCGAGCCTGCAGCCCCCAGCTCCCGGCCTGAGCCCCTGGTCACTAGACCCCAGTCACTGGGCCCCCAGGATCACCAGGACCCCTGGCACTAGCCCAGCTGGTCTGGTCAGTGAGCCCCCAGCACCAGGCCCTCCTGGGTTACCAGGGCCCTTGGCGCCAGGCACCAGTCACCAGACCACCCGCCTGGGTTACCAGGTCCCTGGTCACAATGAGCCCGATCACCAGACCACCTGGCACCAGGCCCTTCCTTTCACCAGGCTCCTGGTCCCCAAGCCCCTGGAAACAGGCCCCCAGGCACCAGGCTCCCAGTCGCCATATCCCCCAGTCACCAAGACCTCCCTCTTCCACACCTCCCCCTATCACCCCTTCCCAACCTCCCCACCTTCCAGGTCTCCAGACCCCCGCCCCAAAGCAGAACCAGAAGCTCCAGTCACCAGACCTCCAATCACCAGGCGCCCCAGTCCCCCAGAGCACCAGAGCCTCGGCCCTAGGCCCCCAGATCATTTGAGCCCCGGATCACTAGACTCCCAGCTTCAGGGCTCCAGATCACCAGGTACCCAGGTCACCAGAGCCCCGGCCCTAGGCCCCCAGATCACCAGGTTCCCAGTGACCAGGCTCTCAGCCCCCCCACCCCCCGCCCCAGTCCCCCAGTCAGCAGAGCCCCAGATCACCAGACCCTCCGGCCCCAGGCCCCCAGATCACTAGGACCCCAGATCACCAGATTCCCAGCTCCAGGCCCCAAAATCAGTAGAGCCCCAGATCCCCAGATCCAGGCCCCCCGATCACCAGGTTCCCAGATCAGCAGACCCTCTGGCCCCAGGCCCCCAGATCACTAGGGCCCCAGATCACCAGATCCCCAGCTCCAGGCCCCCAAATCAGGAGAACCCCAGATTACCAGATCCCCAGCTCCAGGCCTCCTCGATCGCCAGGTCCCCGGATCAGCAGACCCTCCGGACCCAGGCCCCCAGATCACTAGGGCCCCAGGCTCCAGGCACCCCCAGGTGCCCAGGTCAGTAGGCGCCTGGCTCCAGGCCCCCCCCTCCTCCTCCCCACGGCTCCAGGCCCGCAGTGCCCAGACCCCGAGGCACCAGACTCCCGGCCCCAGCCCCGCCGCAGACCCCGGCCCCAGGCCCGGCGCAGGCCGCTCGCTCACCGCATGGCTGAGGATCTCCCGGCGGCGCGGGGAGGCGCTGGCCAGCACCACGCGTTTGTGCAGCAGCTTCCCGATCACCGGGCTCAGCACCATGGCGGCCCGCACCCGGCCCGCAGCCAGACCCGCAGCCGCATCCGCTGCTCCGCGCCGCGAGCTTCGGGCCGAGTGAGGCCCCGCCCCCAACGGGCCTCCGCCCCGCGCGACGCCCCGCCCCTGCCCCGCCCCGCGCACGTCGGCAGAGGGAGGCCCCGCCCCCAACGGGCCGCGCGTTCCGTACGCAGTGCAGCCCCGCCCCCAACGAGGCCCCGCCCCGCCCCGCGCACGTCGGCCGAGTGAGGCCCCGCCCCCAACGTGGTCCCGCCCCCGCGCGACGCCTACCCCAGGCCCCGCCCCGCCCGTCGGAGCCCCGCCCCTGCCTTCCGGATCTTGACCCCAGACTGCGCGTCCCCTCTGCACTGCGTCCCCTCTGCACTGCGCCCCCAAACCAGCCGCGCCTGCCGAAGGACTGGAGGGGAGGTCGTTGCAGACAGTCTCCGGGAACCCGAAGTCCTGGAACCCCTTGGTAGCAGTGGGGGGCGGGCGCAGAGATGGGGGTGTCTCCGGGAGGCGGTGGAGGGGGTGCGGAGATGGGGGTCCCCAGGGCACGGTGGAGGGCGCGGAGGTGAGGGTCTCCGAGAGCACGGTGGGGGCGCGGAGATGGGGGTCCCCGAGAGCACGGTGGAGGGCGCGGAGGTGAGGGTCTCCGAGAGCACAGTGGGGGCGCGGAGATGGGGGTCCCCGAGAGCACAGTGGGGGCGCGGAGGTGGGGGTCCCCGAGAGCACAGTGGGGGCGCGGAGGTGAGGGTCCCCGAGAGCACAGTGGGGGCGCGGAGATGGGGGTCCCCGAGAGCACAGTGGGGGCGCGGAGGTGAGGGTCCCCGAGAGCACAGTGGGGGCGCGGAGATGGGGGTCCCTGAGAGCACAGTGGGGGCGCGGAGGTGAAGGTCCCCGAGAGCACAGTGGGGGCGCGGAGATGGGAGTCCCCGAGAGCACAGTGGGGGCGCGGAGGTGAGGGTCCCTGAGAGCGCGGCATAGGGTATGGAGATAGGGGTGTCCCAGGGAGGCGGCGAGGGACGTGGCCGTGGGGGACGCGGAGATGGGGGTCCCCGAGAGCACAGTGGGGACGCGGAGGTGAGGGTCCCTGAGAGCACATTGGGGGCGCGGAGATGAGGGTCCCTGAGAGCGGGGCATAGGGTATGGAGATGGGGGTGTCCCAGGGAGGCGGCGAGGGGCGTGGCCGTGGGGTACGCGGAGATGGGGGTCCCCGAGAGCACAGTGGGGGCGCGGAGGTGAGGGTCCCCAAGAGCACAGTGGGGGCGCGGAGGTGAGGGTCACCGAGAGCACAGTGGGGGCGCGGAGATGAGGGTTCCTGAGAGCGCGGCATAGGGTATGGAGATGGGGGTGTCCCAGGGAGGCGGCGAGGGGCGTGGCCTGGGGGACGCGGAGATGGGGGTCCCCGAGAGCACAGTGGGGACGCGGAGATGGGGGTCCCCGAGAGCACAGTGGGGGCGCGGAGGTGAGGGTCCCTGAGAGATAGGTGGTCCCCGGGAGACAGTGGAGGGGCAGAGACGGGGGTTCCATCTCTGGAATGGGGGGAGCAGAATAGCCCTGTTGACAACCCTGCGACATATAGACAGATATATAGGTAAACAGGTGGATAGAGAGAGAAAGAGGGAGAGTCTCTTCTGCTAACGTGTGGGGGACTTCTCAGCCTCAGCACTACTGACATTTGAGGGGGTTGGATGATTGATTTTTGGGGGGGGGACCTGCGCACACCACGAGATTTAGCCGCTTGCCCCAGTTTCTGCCACTAGATGGCAGTGCCTTCCCTTCAAGTTGTGACAACCCCAATTCTCTCCAGACATTGCCAGGAGGTCCCCTGGGGACAGAATAGCCCTTGGTTGAGAACCCTGACCATAGACATGATTGATAGATGATAGATCTGACCATAGACATGATTGATAGATGATAGATAGAAAGATAGATATATGGATGGAGGATAGATGGACAGATGATGGATGGATAGATAGATATGATGAATAGATGGATGGATATAGATAGATGATAGATAGTTGGATGGATGGATGGGTGGATGGATGGATGGATGGATGGATGGATAGATTACACAGATGATAGATGGTTGGATGGATGGATAGATGGATAGAGAGATGGATAGATAGGCAAATATGATGAATGGATGGATGGATAGATAGATGATAGATGGCTGGCTGGATGGATGGATGGGTGGATGGATGGATGAGTGGGTAGATAGATGATAGATGAATGGATGGATAGATAGCTGATAGATGGTGGATGGATGGGTGGGTAGATAGATGATAGATGAATGGATGGATAGATAGCTGATAGATGGTGGATGGAT
>CM052901.1:102539954-102564718 GCA_028534135.1 Potos flavus | reverse complement strand
GATGGATGACTGGATGGATGGATGGGTGGGTAGATAGATGATAGATGAATGGATGGATAGATAGATGATAGATGGTTGGATGGATGGATGACTGGATGGATGGATGGGTGGGTAGATAGATGATAGATGAATGGATGGATGGGTGGGTGGATGGATGGATGGATGGGTGGACAGAGTCTCTCATGCCAGGTCCGGGCTTCTCAGTCTGGGCACTGTTGACACCTGGAGCTGGATGACTCTCTGATATGGGGCTTCCTGGGCACTGTAGGTGCTACGCAGTGTCCCTGTCTCTATCTCCCACATGCCAGTCATGCCCCCCACTGTTGTGACCGTCATAAATGTCCCCAGAAGAGTATGCGCACATGTGCATATAAACCCATATTGCACGTATGTATGTGTATGTACATGCCATGTGTCTGTATGGATATGGCACACACGTATTTCAACGTGACAGCCTATGATACATTTCGATGGCATTGTTACTTCTCATTTTCTCCCCCTGAATGTTCTGTGCTGGCTGATCTCCCATGAGGCACGGGATAGGGGCTCGAAGGAGGTTTAGATGCCCATAGCCCATGTCGCGATACAGACGCAAGGATCCAGAGTCCTCCGTGGAGCTGGGGGCTGGGGTGGTGGGCCTGGACCCAGGACCCCTTCTTTGTTGGCACTGCTGACAACGAAGAGGGAGAACGGGTGTTTGGACGGTTTTTCACTTGCACTGAGGGTGACCTTCACGGCAGAAGTGTGGACGCCAGGGAGAGCCGCGGAGTTAGCCACGGACTGTAGGCAGGAGTCACAAACCCAGCCTGGGCTCCGGTGGACGTGGGATGGGGCCCTGGGGATAGGGGCCAGGTTCAAACCCAGGGTGTCCCCCTTGCCAGCTCTGGGACCCCGAACGAGTCTTTCCACCTCTCTGTGCCTCAGTTTGCTCCTCTGCAAAATGGACCCAACACCTACCCCATTGTAGTGAGATGAACGAAGGAGCCCCTCCGTGTGATATACTGGGGATGCCCAGGCGTGGGGTTTATCCCATGACAGCTGCCTTTTGTGTGGGGTTTATCCGTGAGTCCCAGAAACTAGCGTACCCATTACACCCATTATCCTCGTCTGGAGCCCCTCTCCCTGTGCCTTCACTTGGATTTACTCCTACCCTAGAGGTATTTTCATGACAGTTAAAAAAAAAAAAAACCAAAAAACCTTCATGGACATTTGCAGAATCGCACAGATTTCCAAAGAGAACAGACTTAAAAAAAAAAAACAGAGAGAGCGAGCGAGCAAGCCAAGGTCAGACACCGAAGCTTTTGAACCAAGTCATTCTGAACCTGAATAATTTCTATGTTGACCAAATAACGATGACATTCCCAAGTCTTGGTAAGTGTGGGATGTGTTTTCTTGGCCGGTCTTTTCTAGAAAGAGCAAAAAGTGCCGGGTAGACATACGTTCCCAGCACCTCGTGATAGAGGCAGACTTCTCGATGTCCTGGCTACTCCAGCCCCATTGTTTTGGATATTTTGGTTGGACCCTTTGCTGGAGATTGAGGTCAAAACCTGCCTCAGTAGGGCTATTTGGATTCTGTCTGGCATGATGGACACGAGGTGCTCCCCCACCCCAAGGAGCAAGGAGGGAAGAATCGTGTAACCGTTACCATACGGATGAACCTTGAAATGCCATATTGACAAAAAGCCAGTATGGCGGCACCCCACGTGCCCTTTGACCCCACTGATGTCACAGAGGCAGAAAGGACAAACCTACCGAAGCAGAAAGCGTATTGTGCACTGGCTTGGGGCTGGTCGTAGGAATGGGGAGAAAACGAGCATCGGGCATCTTTTTGGCACGACGGAAATGTCCCGTAGCTGCACTGTGGTGTTTCTGGGAGACCTCTGCAAACGTACGGACAACCGGGGGAGCTGCGTGGTGGGTAAATGGTACCTCGATTCAGCAGTGATGTGGGCAAAGCTGGAGGACGTGATGGTCAGTGACCTGAGCCAGACACGAATGGACAAATACTTCGTGATCCCACGTATATACGAGGCCCCTGGAGGCATCCCCGTTTTAGGGACAGAGAGCACGTGGTGGGGGATGGGAAGGGGGTTCCTTGTTTACTGGGGTCAGAGCTTCCGTTCTACTCGATGAAGGATTCTGGACACGGACGTAGGGGATGGTGGCACAGCACCGTGGAGGGCTTTGATACCACTGACCTGCACACTTAAATGCGGATAAAATGGTGAATTTTGTGTGTATGTATTTTACCACAATATAAAAAAAAATTGGGAGGAAGAGAAAAAAACAGAACAGCTGGGTTGGGAATGTTTGCTTCTTCCATGTTCAGCAATTTAGAGAGGTGACACTGGGGAGAAATCGATGTCTTTGTGTGACATTTCCCAATATGCCTCATTTTTTAAAGTATAGATATTGTCAAATACGCTCAAAGGAAAGAGCATTATGGAATGGAACCCAGCTTCAAGCATTACCAGGGATCAGCATTCTCCCATTTTTCTTCCAGCCCCCCAAACATGTATACATGCCCATGTGCGTGCATATGTACGTATGCATGTGTGTGCACACATGGATGCCCACGTGTTCATGTGTGCATATGGGTACATTGTGTGCACGTATGAGTGTGTGCATGTGTGTGCATGTATGGATGGACGCCTACCAGCATGTATATGGGTACATGGTGTGCACACATGTGTGTGTGCATGCATGGATGCCCACATGTGTTCGTGCATGCATATGGGTACATGGTGTGTGCGTATGTGTATGTATACATGTGTGCATGCATGGATGCTCACATGTGTCCTGCGTGCATGTGGGTACATGGTGGGCACGTATGTGTATGTGTGTGTGCATGCATGGATGCTCACATATGTTCATGCTGCATGTGGGTACATTGTGTGCATGCATGGATGGATGCCTGCATGTATGCCCACATGTATATGGGTACATGGTGTGCACGTATGTATATGCATGTGTACAGATGCGTGTATATGAGTACATGGTGTGCATGTATTGTGTGTATGCATGTGTGTGCACGCATGGATGGATGCCTGCATATGGGTATGTTGTGTGCATTTGTGCGTCAACGTATGCACGCATGGATGGATGCCCGCGTACCCACGTGAATATGGGTACGTGTGTGCATGCGTGTGTGTGTGTGTGTGTGTATCTGCTCTAGTATTTAAAGCAAAGCATCAAATATCATATCATATTTACACATGTATCTCTTGCAAAAAAGGATTTCTTTTTAAAGCTCCATCATCTGGGGCAACAAACCCTTGATTACACCACGCGCCCCATCCATGTTGTGCTGCCCCGGTTCATGCCGTGTGCTTCCAAGCAGCTTGAATCCACGCTCCGTGGAGAGTCTTGTCATTGAAGATCCCGGGGTCCGGCTGGAGGGAATGTGTGGTTCACAGTGAGATAGGACGTGTCTTTGGAAAGCAGGGGTCTCAGAGGTCAGGATGAGAAATGCAGTCCCCTTCTGCATGGGGAAAATCGGGGTTGGCATCAAGGATCATATGTGTCGGGGTGCCTCTGGGTCTCCGCGTGCAGCCAGGAGCTGAATCCCGGCATCACATCTTTTAAAAAGTTCACATCTGTATGTGCGCACACACGTGTACACTTTTATTTGCTACTTAACGGGGGGACAGGTTGGGTTTCTGGGGAGCACACACACACCCCCACAGACACACACAGCACACATTATTCGCGTGTTGAACTAGAAGCAAGGCCAGCCCTGGCATTTCAGGCGATAGGACAGACACGGTGGCGTGAAGCTGCGACCTGTGCGTCGGGATGCCCAGCAATGGGAAGGACTCTGTGTGGTTGCACCCTCCCATCCTCCCGCTAACACCCCATGCTGAGATCTCCCCTTTTCCTGGACAGCGACACCGGTGGCAGTCCCCTCTGTCACCCGAGGGCTCCAGGGGCCTGACATTCTGTGCAGGAGGATTTTATGTAGACAGGCTTCCTCCAGAATCAAGGCGTGCGGCTTTTCACGGGGCGCCGGGATGTTCCGGGCGGCTGGTTTGAGGTTTTCACAGCTTTGGAGCCTCAGACGCGCCGAGGCCCACGCCCACAGTGTGGGTGGGGACGTCTTGCTGACTCAGGATTTTCGACTCTGGATGCTGCTGCTGCCTCGAGGTTGCTTTCTAGGGTTTGGTTTGGGAGCGTCGGGAAGAGCGGGGGGATGTGGCTCTTTCCCTGCAGAATTCGGGTCCCCAATGCCGGCCTTCTTGGAGTCACCTGCGCCTCCCCCAGGTACATCCTTCGTCAGGTGAGTCTCAAGGGGTCTCTCGGAAGGGTCCCTGCGGTGGCTTTGAATTCCGTGCACACACCTGGGCATTCAGGACCAAAGGCTGACTCTCAGTTCCCAAGGGCGAGGGTAGTATGCGCTCACCTGCTTTCCCCCTGCACGTGCCTCCTGCCCCCAGACATGCACGGGCACAGGACAGACCTCAGAACCCGGGATCGATTCTTGGAGCACGCACGCACGGGGAGGGGGCCTGAGCCTCCGGAGGCTGGTATTGGGGTCCACGGTTTATACACTAACCTCCAGGGTCCGCGGCACAGAACGGGAAGCCGGAACCGTGAGTGCCTCTCCACTTACTCCCCAGAGCAGGCGTCTCTGTGAGCGGTGGCCTCCTGCATCGTTTTCAGATTCCACGCGTGCACATCCCTGTGTGCGTGGAAGAGGGGAGAGGTCAGAGCTCCAGCTGGGACTCAGGCCTTCTCTGTGCAAGCCACCTTGGGGAGCCTCTGGCTTTGGGGCCCCGGAGAGGACAGCACTAGCCCCGTCTGCTTGGCAGGCCCGTTCCAGAATTAAAGTCTGGAGACGGTGTGCAGAAAGGCATTGGGGCGTTGGAAAGCACGGATGCCGCAGTGTTGGGGACTCTCTGGGCGGCTCTGTGGAATCACGAGGGCTGACCCTGCAGGGGACGGCTTGTCTCCTGCTCCTGAGAGCCCTGCACACCAAAGGATTGGGTCCCATGAGGCAGGGTCCCCCAGGAGCCAGCGCCGGGTGCCGTGGGCCTCCTGCAATCACACCCGGGCATTGAGCTTTAGATAGACTCGCAATTTCAGAGTGGCTCAGATGGCGTGTCCTGGGGCGGCCATCACAAACTGCAGACTTAAAACCACAGGGATTCATCCCCTCCCAGCTCTGGAGACCAGAGTCTGAGATCCAGGCGGGGCAGGGCCGCTGAGATCCAGGCGGGGCAGGACCGTGCTCCCTCCCGAGGCTCCAGGGGAGGGTCCTTCCTGCCTCTTCCAGCTTCTGGGGCTCCAGGCGTCCCTGGGCTGGTGGCCGCGTCCCTCCCATCTCTGCCTCTGTCCTCACGTGGCTTCTCTGTGCCTGTGTCTCCTCTTCTGTCTCTTACGAGCACACCCGTCATTGGATTTAGGGTCATCCCAATCCAGGAGGTCACATTCCGAGGTCCTGGGTGGACGTGGGTTTGGGGTCACTGTTCGCTCTAGGAAAGCTGTGTCTGTTTTCCTTCCGGGGCACGTACGGCAGGAGCGGGCGCCCCAGGGGCCCCTGGACGGCAGCCATCACTCTCCATCTGTATGTCGAACCTGCAGTGGGGAGGCGGCCGCTCCACCCCGAGAACATCCCTGAGTCCGAAGCTGTGCGTCCCCTGGTGATGAAACTTTGCTGTTTCAGGCAAATCCCGGGCTCCTGGAAACCCACCGTTTGGGCATCCCAGACCCGCTAGAGATGGAGTCCCTTGTCTTCCCGAAGCAGCACACACATCGGGGCTGGTGCAGATGTGTCTTGGGCTCAGGAAGAGACAAGAATGCCCCCGCCCATATGCCGAGGCAGCCAGCAGGCACAGAGGGGCCTTGGGCGCTGATCCTCCCACAGGCTTGTGTGGTCCATGGTCTGGGGGGGTGCCTGGGTCCCAGAGGGTGCCATGGGTCAGGCCAGGCGCATGAGGCCACCTCACAGCCTGGGAGGCCCTGCCTGGTAGTCAGGGGCTCTCCGCTGGGAGCCGGAGGCACAGAAGAAGCCAGAGGGCACCTTGGGGCCAGCTGGGCCCAGAAGCATGTCGGGGAGCCCGGTAGAAGGACGGCATCGTCCTTCCCAGAGCTTAGCCTCAGCAGCATCTCATGTGCCTGGAGACCCTCCACCTGCATGGGGGGCCTGACCCACACCCTCGGGACGGATGTCCTTCCGGTCTGGACGTCGTGACTTGTGACATTTTGTAGAACGTGAGGTTTGAGGAACCAGAGTGACCAACCCCTTTGGAAGCCCTTGCAATGGTTGCTCCTGGGGGGACCGGGGGACATGGGGTGGAGGGGAGCCTGTGAGCTCCCAGAGCACAGAGGCCAAAGGGGCCTGTCCACCCTCCTGCGGGTGACTCCCAGCACGCGCAGTGACCGAGAGTCGTATGAACACCGAGTCCAGGCTCTGCCAGGCTGGGGAGCAGCAGGTGTCCCCGGCGTCCCCGAGCAGGAGGCACAGAGATCGAGGCGGGCAGATGTTGGGGGTCGATGGGGCCTCAGCTGGGCTGGCTAGATGCGCCGGCAGGTCGGGTCCTCATCCTCAGGGAGCAGCGCCAGTCCGCTGCGTCCTGTCTTGTTAAACCTCCGCGTCTTCTGTCTTGTTGCGTCCCTATGCCCTGCGGCCTTGTTGGGACACCAGACTCGAGCCCACCTGGGGGCCCTCTGCGCGCACCGGGGCGGGCGCGGCGGCGGCAGCACGCCCACTTGGGGACCCTTTCCATGAGCACGGGGACGCGGCGGGGCAGCACGGCCACCTGGGGACACGCTCCGTGCGCACGGGGGCGGGCGCGGGTGGGGGGGCAGCACGGCCACCTGGGGGCCCTCTCTGCGCGCACTGGGGCGGGCCTGAGGCAGCACGCCCACTTGGGGACCCTTTCCATGCTCACGGGGACGCGGCGGGGCAGTACGCCCACCTGGGGACACGCTCCGTGCGCACGGGGGCGGGCGCCGTGGGGCAGCACGCCTACTTGGGGACCCTCTCTGCGCGCACGGGGGCGGGCGCGGCGGGGGCAGCACGCCCACTTGGGGACCCTTTCTATGCTCACGGGGACGCGGCGGGGCAGCACGCTCACCTGCAGACCCTCTCCGTGCGCACGGGGGCGGGCGAGGCGGCGGCAGCACGCTCACCTGGGGACCCTTTCCAGCGCACGGGGACGCGGCAGGGCAGCACGCCCACCTGGGGACGCGCTCCGTGCGCACGGGGGCAGACGCAGCGGCGGCAGCACGCCCACCTGGGGACCCTCTTGGTGCGCACAGGGGCGGGCGCCGTGGGGCAGCACGGCTGCTTGGGGACCCTCTCTGCGCGCACGGGGGCGGGCGCGGCGGCGGCAGCACGCCCACTTGGGGACCCTTTCCATGCGCACGGGGACGCGGCGGGGCAGCACGCCCACCTGGGGACGCGCTCCGTGCGCACAGGGGCGCGCGCGGCAGCAGGAGCAGCAGGCAGGCCGGCAGGGAAGGCCCGTCCCCTCCGTCCCCCAGCCGTCTCCCCGGCTCCGGCGGTGCGGGGCTCAGAACACGCTCTCCTGCCTCTTGAGGGAGGGCCGGCTGGGGGCGTCGAGCCCCTCGCCGTGGCCGCTGGACATGGAGCGCGCCGACAGCGTCCGAGCGGAGAACAGGGTGTCCCGGCGCGCTTCCCGGCCGCCGCCCGGCAGCCGCCCGTAGCCCAGGTAGCGCCGCAGCCGCAGCTGGAACTCGCGGGACGCGAAGTAGTACACGAAGGGGTCCAGACAGTTGTTGACGCAGCTGAGGCAGAGCGTGAGTTTGTACACGTGGTAGTAGCTACGGCGCAGGAACAGGCGGCTGACCATGTGCACCAGGAGCACGAAGTTGTTGGGCGCGAAGCAGGTGACGAAGGCCAGCAGCACCACGGCGGCCAGGCTGACGGCGCGGCGCCGCTGGCCGCGGCCGTGCGGGTCCGACGTGCGCAGCAGCGTCAGGATGGTGGCCGTGTAGCAGGCCACGGTGACCACGAAGGGGATGAAGAAGAGCACGATGAAGAGCGTGAAGAGGAAGATGGCCCACATGGCCACGCTCGGCAGCATGGTGGACTTGAGCACGTCGAAGCAGGTGACGATGCCCAGCGCCTCCACCGTGTAGGTGAGGTCGGTGCGCGCCAGCGGGGACAGCGCGCCCAGCAGCAGCAGCCAGACGCAGGCGCAGGCGGCCACGGCGTAGCGGCGGCGGCGCCAGCGCGCGGAGGCGAGCGGGTACACGACGCCCAGGAAGCGCTCCACGCTGATGCACGTCATGGTGAGGATGGACGAGTACATGTTGGCGTAGAAGGCCACGGTGACCACGTTGCACAGCAGCTCCCCGAACACCCAGTGGTTCCCGTTGCAGTGGTAGTAGATCTGGAAAGGGAGCACGCTGGCCAGCATCAGGTCTGTGACGCTGAGGTTGATCATGAAGATGACCGACGGCGACTTGGGCCCGATGTGGCAGCAGAGGACCCACAGGGAGAAGAGGTTGCCAGGAATGCTGACCAGCGCCACCAGCGAGTACACGACGGGCAGGACCACCGCGATGGTCGGGTCGCGCAGCATCATGATGGTGGCGTTGTCCGGACGCGTCATGTTCATATCCATGCTGGCGCTGCTGCTCCCCCGCGCGCGCGCGGGTCTGGAAGGCAAAAGGCACCCGGGTGAGGGGGCGAGCAGAACTGGCCGCCCTCTCTCGCCTCCCCAGCGGTCCCGCATCCTTGTGCCCACCTGCTGTGGTCCCCCTGGGTCACGGAGCTGAGCTGACGCGCGCTACATCCTGCAAAGGCGCGTCCCACCCAGACGGCTCCCGTGCGCCAGGACACCTGGCCCTTGCTTGGACAGTCCCTCCCTTCCTGCTACTATGGAAGCGCACGGAGCGCGCTGCAAGCTATGGTGCAGCGGCTTCATCGCTGGGGCCAGGAGGACGCGAGGGGGAGGCGTGCCACACAGTTGGGAGGTTACAGAGTTACGGAGGCGCAAAGCGGGCTTCCAGCAGCGAACGTGACTCCGGGACCCCTGGACGGTGGAGGAGGCCACCCCGAGGCCCTCCAGACTATCGCTGGCTGCTCTCATGGCCACACGGGGGCGCTGTACCGCCAGCACTGACGTCCCAGCAGCTCCACCCAGGTCACCCTGTGCCTGGCCTCCTGCTTTCTTCTGTTTCGTGTTTGGACACCCCAGCTCACTCCCCTGCAACTGGGGGCCTAATATTGGGGTGCCCACCGGGGGCCCCTCATTAGTGACGGTGGGGGACTTTGGAGGCTCCGATGAGGGCCCTGGGAGGGCTCCGCTTGGACCAGGCAGGAAGCCCTCTGCTCCTTCACCAATGGCCCCACGGCCCCCCTCCCCATCTATTTAGGGGCATGACCAGGGTGCGCCCACTCATCACACAGTTGTTTCACATCTCTGCTTCAAGGACAACACCCACCCACGCACTCGTTTCAAGATACAACACTTATGCACCTGTCCCAACGACCAGACACACAGCCCTCCGATGTGGTTTCAAAACCCCAGCGCCCTCCCAGCCTCCCAGGTCCAGGAACCCAGATGCCCAGGTAGGCAGCCCTCTCGGGCGGGGGCAGACGGAGTACCTGACCGGTCTCCACATGACCATCTGGGTCTTATCTCTGCTTTGTACTCTTGATTTCTCGAGTTAGGTCCCGTGGCTTTTCCCTGGACTGTGGGCTCTTTGGGGTGGGGGTATGTAATAATCTGAATATATACCAAGAGTGGAGGACACGGCAAACTCTGGGCATTTGGCTTATCCAAGTCTTCCGAAAACAGTGATTTGGTTTATTTATTTTGATCCTGGGCCAGGGGACCCCGGTCAGGCCCCCCGTGTGCCCTGTCTGTGAGCCGGGGCCGACCAGGCAGGGCAGACCCCGGTGGAGGTCTGGCTGCGGGAGGCAGAGGTTGTTTGTGTGATGGGCAGAGCCACAGGGTGGTCTTGTGCATGCCGGTGGAGCCCAGGGGCACAGGAGAGCGAGCGTGCCTGTGCCAGGGAACGAAACGTGTGTCCTGGGTGAGGCCAACGCCACCTACAGCGGTGCCTGACATGTCCACGAGGCTCGGCTACAGCCCCACTTATCCAGTTGGGTGTGCGTGCAACGGTGTCTCTGAAGGGGTTTCCTAAGTGTGGCTCTGGAGCCCAAGCAGCTGCTTCGAAGTAAAGATACGATGCTTTATCCTGTGGTGGGCCTTGTCTAATCAGGGGAAGGCCTGAAAAAGCAAATGCTGAGGTCTCCCAGAGCGGAAGGCGTCCTGCCCCCAGACTGCAGGGTCAGGTCTCTCCTGAGTCTCCAGCCCGCCCACCTGCCCTGCAGATTTCAGGCTCACCAGCCCCGCAATCGTGTGAGCCCAATTCCCTGGCATAATTTTTTTTAATCTGTATCTATATATGCATGTGTGTTTATACACACACACACATACATGTTCTATTGCATATATTTATACACATGTATGTGTATACACACATATCCTATCGTGTATGCGGTGCATTGCATGTGTATGTATATGTATTGTATATGAATCTATGTAGACCCATCTTATCATGCCGCATATATATGTATATATACACACACATGCTATTGCATATTTATCCTCTCATATATATATATATATATATATATATATATACATACATATATGTATGTATATATACACACGTCCCGTTGCATATTTGTCCTCTCACATATATATGGTGTATACACACATATTCTATTGTGTATGCAGTCCCTGCATAGATATGCATACTAAGGTATATTTATCTATATATACACACAACTTATTCAATATTTCTCCTCTCACATATATATACATGTATATATACACACAACCTATTGTATATTTATCCTATTGCATATATATACTCATTCTACAGCACATGTATCCTATTTCATAAAAATATATGTATGTATACACACATATATGCTATCATAAATGCATTCTATTGCATATATGTATGCACACACTTTTTATTATGTATATATGTTTGTACACACAATCTCTTGAGTATTTGTCCTGTTGCATTACATGTGTGCATGTAGACGCACATACTCCATTGTGTGCAGTCTGTGGCATACATATGTTTGTACATTTATACACGTAGAGATAGATGTGTATTGTGTACAAGTCTTATTGCATACATATGCATGTTTCTATGGATTCACACACACATATCCTGTCATGTGTATATATACACACATGGGTATATCTTATGTATATGTCCTGCACGTACAGATGCTCACAACACACGCACACACATGTATTCTGTGACATGACGTCCCACTGTCCATATCCATGTGTGTGTATATGTGCACATATGTGTACATACACAACAAGTATATAGGCACACACGCCTATGTGCATATATGTATGTACACACATGTATGTACGCGAGCGCAGTGCACATGTATGTACAGGGCATTGGCGTACATATATGCGGGAGGATGACCTGTGACATTGAGGGTGCAGCGGACAGGCCATGGCTCCTTGAGGACGTGGGGCCGTCTGCAGGCCAGGAGGAGAGGGCCTCCCCAGAGCCCGTCCATCTATGAGAAGTGAATGTTGGTGAAGCCGTCCTGTCCGTCAGTGTGATTCTGTGATAGTGGCCTGAGGTGAGCCGGCCAGTATACTGATGGCCCCAGGCCATTGCTGCTGGCCCCACCGGCCACTACATGGCTGGCCCCTCTAGTCATTATACTCACAGCCCAGGCTGTTGCTGCTGGCCCCTCCAGCCATTATACTGATGGTCTCGCCTTTGCTGCTGGCCCTTCCAGCCATTATACTGATAGCCTCAGGCCATTGTTGCTGCTGGCCCCTGCAGACATTATACTCACAGCCAGGCTCTCGCTACTGGCCCATCCAGCCATTATACTGATGGCCCCAAGATACTGGCCCCTCCAGCCATTATACTCATGGCCTCAGGCTGTCACTGCTGGCCCCTCCAGGCATTATACTCACAGCACAGGCTCTCGCTGCTGGCCCCTCCAGCCATTATACTGATGGCCTCAGGCCTTTGCTGCTGGCCCCTCTAGCCATTATATTCCCGGCCCCAGGCCTTTGCTGCTGGCTCCTCCAGCCATTATACTGATAGCCTCAGGCCTTTGCTGCTGGCCCCTCTAGCCATTATATTCCCGGCCCCAGGCCTTTGCTGCTGGCTCCTCCAGCCATTATACTGATAGCCTCAGGCCTTTGCTGCTGGCCCCACCAGCCATTATACTGATAGCCTCAGGCCTTTGCTGCTGGCCCCTCTAGCCATTATATTCCGGGCCCCAGGCCTTTGCTGCTGGCTCCTCCAGCCATTATACTGATAGCCTCAGGCCTTTGCTGCTGGCCCCACCAGCCATTACACTCACGGCCCCAGGCCTTTGCTGCTGGCCCCTCCTCCATCCATTATACTGATGACCCCAGGCTGTTGCTGCTGGCCCCTCCAGCCATTATACTGATGGCCCCAGGCTGTTGCTGCTGGCCCCTCCAGCCATTATACTGATGGCCCCAGGCTGTTGCTGCTGGCCCCTCCAGCCATTATACTGATGGCCCCAGGCTGTTGCTGCTGGCCCTGCTCACACTGTGATTGCATAGGAGCTCTTGTGATCCCATGGGTCACACTACCTCCTCTGCATGGCCGGCACCCCCGGCACAGTGCCCCTCGCCCAATCCGTGGTCCCCGCGTCCATGTCCAAAGGTGGTGAGATGGGTGACAGGGTCACATCTTACAGACGGGGGCTCAGAGGTTGCTAGAGGGGCGAGCGTAGGGCAGGGTTTTGGAGCAGAGGCCCAGAGTATGAGCCTCACCGCCATGATACTGATTGATGACCTCAGGCCTGGACGCCTGGCAAACTGTTCCGGTTCTGACTGGTTCTGTCCTGTTCGGGCAAGTCTCGTTGCTTCCGGCAGCCTGAACTTGCAGGAGCCCTGTGCCCCTGTGTGTCTGAGAGCACATCCAGGAAAAATCAGCCGGTCTTTTCCTGGAAGCCGGAAAAAGCCCTGCGGGAGGAGGGCCTGGGACTCGGGCCGCGGGGGCCGAGGCCGGTTTTCCTGACCTTGCTGGCTTGTGGTCCGGACGTGGATTCCTGTTTGCTGTTCTGCAGGGGGCTGAGGCCGCGGGCTCCCCACTTGCACGGTGTGGGGGCTCCTGAGAGCAGAGCGTGGGGCTCAGGGTGGGCTCTCGGCCGCTCAGGCCTCCCTCCCGTAGACAGGAGCCCCAAGGACGCCCTCGACTCCCCGGCTGGGCCCTGGAGCAAGGACGCCAGCTGGCCTGGGCGTTGGCCATTTCGTCCTACGGGCTGTTCTGGGGGATGTCCCCCAGCAGGACGTGCAGGGTCCACGTCCCGGAGAGGCCGGCACACTGCTTTCAAAGCCCTTTCAGATCTCCACCTGTGGCCGTGAGCGGGAGATTCTCCTGCCTCAAGGTCCTGCCGTCCGCCACCGGCATCGGAGAGGTTCCTCAAACCGGTTTAAAAATGGCCCCGGGTTTCAGTTTGAGTGGGATGCTTTCTGCTCTAAGCCACGGTCAGGTGTGCTTTGCACAGTCACCCCGGGCGGCCCCGGTCCACGCAGGCTGTCAGGAGCCAGAAGGACCCGTGCTCCTTGGGGTCCCCAGGGGTGCCACGGAGGGACACACGTGGGAGAGGGCAGAACCAAGAACATGCAGGGCGCAGAGCGTGAGTGGGGCCGTTGCCGTGTGCTCGGGGGACCTGGGCATCACAAGGAAGTGTCTTGACGCCGACGAGGACAGGCAGGAGAGCAATCATTCCGTGCAGGATGGTGCCTGGTCTTCCCAGCACGGGGCGGCCCTGCGGGGAAGCTGTTTCCCCTTTTGCTCTCAGAGCAAGGGACGTGGGCGTCTATTGTCCCCCCCTCCAGGTGGCAGCTTGTTAGCCGTGCATATTTGCATGCTGTGCGGAAGGATAGAAAGCAGCCGTGCGTGGCGGTGACGGCAGGAACAGCCCCTCCGTGCCCGCCGGCCCCCGCGTCCCCCGCGTCCCCATGAGTCACCTCAGGAGGGCACTCAGCCCCCTCCGCGCTCCCCGAGCCCCGGCTGCGGCCCCGGGGGCGTCTGGGCCCCCGCGGCGTGGCCGCCCCCCGAGCACCACGGCTGATTAATAAAGAAATCAGCTCTGCCAGACGGGCTCCGCTGAAACACGCGCGCTTGTGGTTTGAATGGAAATTTTATGAACTGAGCCAAAAAAACGGGCGAGGGGAGGGACGCGGCTGGCACAGCCTGTGGCCCTCCGCCTCCCAGGAAATGCGTGCTGGGCCCGTGCTCTGCTCCCCGGGTCGGCTCTGTGCCCCCCGTTTCTTTGCTTCTTCGCACCTTTGCGGAGATGTCATTTACATATTGTAACGTTCCGCCGTTCAAAGTGGACAATTCTGCGGTTTTTGAACACATTCGGAGATGTGCAAACGTCGGCGTAAAGCCATCCCAGAACGTTCCGAGGGGCCCTAGAGGAAATCCTGCACGGCGGAGCGCCGTCGCCCCCGTTCCCCCCGGCCCCCGGCCCCATTCCTCCCAGATCTGAGACCCCAGGTGTCCGTGCACCCACTTCCTATCTCTGCGGACATTTCACGGACCCGGGATCACACCGTCTGTGGCCTTCGGCGTGTGCTGGAGCATCGTGCCTGCAAGGTCCGTTCACGGGGCAGCGAGACCGTTGGTCCTTTTCACGGCGGAGTCCTATTCCCCACTAGGGGTGGACCCCATTTCCTTCCTCCCTCCATCCCTCCGTGGATGACCCTGGGATTGTTTCTGCTTTTTGGCGATTGTCAACAATGTTGTCGGTCTTGCACCTGGCGCTGGACCCCCCACTCGAAGGCTCCCAGCGCTGAGCACGGGGGTCCTTTGGGCTCGCCTGGGGTGGGGCTTGCTCAGGGATCAGAAGGCAGCAGGGACTCAAGCTCATGAGTGTTCCTTCTGGGTCCCCGGCGTCTTCTCTCAGGGTCACGACTCCTGTTTCCTGCATTCCGGGGGTTCTCCCAGGTGCCAAGCTCGCTGTGGGGGCAGGAGGCCATGAGCCGGCCCCCTGCCCTGGGGGCTGGTCTCCCTTCTGGGTGCCTTGGGTCTTTGTGGGGCTTTGTGGGGCCCCGGGAGACTCCGACAGCCCCCACGAAATGCCACAGCTTTGGAGACACGGTGCTGTTGGAGAATGTAGAGGGAAGGTGCCTTTTGTCACGTTCAGTCATTGGGGACGCAGGCGCTGAGCTCCCAGCAGCCGTGCCCAGAGGAGCCTGGCACGGGCGAGGCTCTGCTCCTCTTGCAGTGTTGCTCGCCAGACTCCGGCGCCGGGCCGAGCCGGGCTGCGTGCACCTGCCACCAGACGTGGGAAGCGCTCGTGCCTTGCAGCACGGAGAGTGTCCAGTGTGGTGTCCCCAGCTGGACCTTCAGGCTCTTCTTCAACTGGAATCCCCAGAGGGTTGCTGTGATACGGTGTGACCCAGGGAACGGGAAACACTTTGTAGGCTGCGCTGCGCTCCGTAAATGTTGTTAGCCAGATCAGTAACTGGATGCGTGTCCTAGAGCAGTCCTAACAAGTGGCCACCCACTGGGGACTTCAAGTCACAGGGATTCATCTTCCTCCAGCTCTGGAGACCAGAAGTCTGAGATCCAGGCGGGGCAGGGCCGTGCTCCTTCCAGGGTCCTTCCTGCCTCTTCCAGGTTCTGGGGCTCCAGGCGTCCCTGGGCTGGTGGCCGCGTCCCTCCCATCTCTGCCTCCGTCCTCACATGGTTTCCCCTCTGTGTCTGTGTCTCCTCTTCTGTCTCTTACAAGGACCCCTGTCACTGGATTTAGGGCCACCCTCATCCAGAATGAACCCATCTGAGATCCTTCATTCATCACATCTGGTGAAGACCCTATTTCCAAATCAATCACATTCCTAGGTTCTGGGGGCCGTGTCTTTTGGGGACCCCCAGTCAGCCCACTGCAGGAGGTGTCAAGGAGGAGAACATTCCTAAGAGCTGTTTGTACTTTTTTTTTTTGTTCTCTGGGTCCCCCCGTCTTCAATGAACAAACAGAACCAATTAAGCATCCGTCAGGAGTGACTCGTCTTGGGGTGTCATCAGCATGAGCCCCACCCTCCTGAGACCCTCACTGCATCCAGCTGCTGCTGACCCTCCCTGCACCCCGGGGTGATGCTCCCGGCTGTAGTGCTTTCCCCGCCAGTGCTGAGGGGTCTGCTTGGACAGAGGACTCCCCAGAATGCCCAGCCTGCAGCCGTGGAGGAAGCAAGACTGTGGTTTGAAATGTGACCATGACGCCCAGAAGTTCTGGCCATTCCCACAAAAGCTCCAGAAAGCCGTGCAGCCCCACCGCCAGCCTGGTCTGGGAGGCCGCCTTCTGGCCCACAGCCCCAGGACGTGACCCACGTTTGTGACGCGACCCAGACAGGAAGCTGCATTGGGTTTCCTGGTCAACTGTGGGCAGCTCACCAAAGACACAAGAAAGTGTGTGGTTGTCATAGGCTGAAATGTGCCTCCCCCAAATTTGTATGTTGAAGTCCTAATTCTGCATGCCTCAGCATGTGATCTTAGTTAGAAATAGAGACTTTGCACGTTGTTAAGTGAAGCACAGGTCATTCGGGAGCAGCATGAGACCTGACCCCAGGATGCCTGGCGTCCTTACAGAAAGGGGACATTTGGACACGGGCAGGCACACGCGGAGGAGGCCACACGGACATGGAGGCAGAGACGGGGGTGATGGTCCTACAAGTCAAGGAGCACCCAGGATTGCCGCCACCACGCAAGGACAGAAGACGTGTGGAACAGACTCTCCCCGAGATGCTCAGGAGGGAACCAGTCCTGCTGACACCTTGGTCTCAGACTCTGGTCCCCAGAGATAAGAGAGAATACATTTATGCTGTTTCAGCCCCCGGTTTGGGGTAATTTGAGACAGCAAATTTCCCGAAACTAATGCACACAAAAGGACGGAAGGGGTTTCATTGACACACTCCATCAAGCTAAAGAAATGATAGGATCCATGATCATTGTACATTAAAGAAGGGGAAGACCCTCCAAGAAAAGATAAGGCATGGAAAGGGTAGGATGGAAAGGTAACAGAGACTCAGGAACTGCACGGGACAGGACAGAAACATTTTGATTGTTGATTCAGAAAACGACAGGTCATGTAGATGGATAAAAGGTACTGGAGGGAGTGACAATATGCATAACCTGGGGGTAAGGGTTGTCACCTGGGATACTTTGCTGGACCCACCAGGGGACATTTGATGACGTCTGGAGACAGTTTTGGTCCTTACCACTGGGTGGGGACGGGAGTGATACTGCTGTCTGCTGTATGGAGACCAGAGATGCTGCTCAACATTCTACAGCGCGTAGGCTGTCTGACCCCAGAGTCATCTATCTATCTATCTATCTATCTATCTATCTATCTATCTAACCATCCTTGTCTCCCTTCTTCTCTCCTTCCTTCCATCCATCCACCCATCCATCCATCCATCCATCCATATCAGCTATCTATCTATCTATCTATCTATCTATCTATCTATCTATCTAACCATCCTCGTCTTCCTTCTTCTCTCCATCCATCCATCCATCCACCCATCCACCCATATCAGCTATCTATCTATCTATCTATCTATCTATCTATCTATCTATCTAACCATCCTCGGCTCCCTCCTTCTCTCCTTCCATCCATCCATCCATCCATCCATCCATCATATCTATCTATATCTATCCATCCATCCACTTATCCATCCATCTGTCCATCCATCCATCCATCCATCCCTGCCTCCCTTCCTCTCTCCCTCCCTTCCTCCATCTATATCTTCTATATCTTCTGTCTTTCTATCTATCTATCATCCATCTATCCATCCACCTATTCCTACATCCATGCACCCACCCAATTTTTAATTTTGTTGGTGGTGTTTCATTTTGTATTACCATTTTATATCTTTATGTCACAAGATCTTTCCCATGATGTGTTCTGTATTTTATACCTTGCTTCGGTAGAAACTACCTTATATTTTTTCCATGCTGTAACTATAAAATATTCTCTTCCCTCTTTTTGGAGCACTTTCACAGTTTTTTAGTTTCCAATTGCCATCCTCAGGCTGTTGCCCAAGCTATCTTATAATTGTCATGACAATCATGTCATCACGCCTGCTCTTAATGCAGGCCTGGTGTCTGCCGAACGGACGTATGAATGATGGGATCTAAGAAAACACAACAGAAACTCAGAAACTCTCAGAAAGTAATGGTACCCGGGAGATCCCTGAGCTCATTCACCCATTGGAGCTTGACTGTTCCCCCAACTGGGGTTGTAAGCCCTCGCCTTAATATGCCATGGTCTGTGTGGGATCAGGGAGAGATGCCTCCAATCCCAACACCTCCTTACAAGATGTGGATATCGACCAAGTGATGCAAGAGTTTATCTAGAGGGGCAAACGACCTGGAATAAATCAACATAATAGTGAAGGAGAAGAACGCAGTTGGAGGGCTAACGAACACTACTGGAATTCCTGACTTCCTAAAGCTACAGCAATGAAGACAGCATGATATTGGCAGAACAATGGACAGATAGACCCATGGAATGGAATGAGAGCCCGGGAACAGCCCCATAAATATAGTCAACTCAACTTTGATAAAAAAGCAAGGGCAATAACCTGGAGCAAAGATAGTTTCTTCAACAGATGCTGCTGGAGTAACTGGGCATCCATACAAAACCCCAAAACAAAACAAAACACAAAACAAAACAAAACAAAACAAAACAAAAAACAAAAAAACCAACACACACACACACACACACACACACACAAACCTAAAAACCCCAAGACTCTAGACACAGACCTTACATCCTTCACGAAAAAACGAACTCAAAATGGGTCACAGACCTTAGTGTAAAATGCAAAACTCTAAAACTTCTCCAAATTAACACAGAACAAAAATCTAGATAATCTTGGGCATGGGGATAACTTTTTAGACAGATTGCCAAAGGCACGATGCATGAAAAAATAATGGATAAGCCGGATTTCATCAAACTTAAAAACTTCTGCTCTGGAGAAGACAATGTCGAGACCACGTGAGCCCAAGCCACAGAGTGAGAGAAGATATCTGCCAGGACATATCTAAAAAAAAATGCATATATATCAGATATATATGTATCCGAAATTTACAAAGAATTGTTAAAACTCAACTATAAGAGAACAAACAGCCCCGTCTGAAAAATGGGCTAAAGATTGGAACCGACAGCTCACCAAAGAAGACACTTGGATGGCACGGAAACCTGTGAAAGGTGCCGCCCGTGGTGTTTCATCGGGCAGACGCACGTTAGTGCCACAGTGAGACACCGCCAGACAGGTATCGGAATGACTGGGGTCTAAAAACACCGCCAACAACCAACGCTGGTAAGGGGGCAGAACGCTTCTCTGTCCACGAGGGGCCTTCCCAAGGGGGCGTTTGCATCACCCGTGGCCTCCCCGTCACCTTGCAGCCTGTCACTGCGTCTTCAAGTGTGACAGGATACCGCCAATATCTGCACGCCTCAAGGTCCCTGATCTTTGCAGACCCGAGTCTCACGTTACGGCTGCATCGCCTCCGAGCGAACGCTCTGTTCTAAGACTTCAGAGGAGGGGCTGAGCCGCAGTCCTGGGGGCAGCTGGTGAGCGAGGCTGGCGGTGGAAGACGGAGGGCCGTCCGTCTGCTCAGATCACAGCGCAAGAATCCTTCCCACTCAGCAGACCTGCACACGTGACGGTCTTACCGCTCTCTGTTCTATTTCCCTCTGCATTGCACAACCCGAGCGCGCTGTAAATCATGGGTGATTTGCATGCCATTGTCTGTCTAAACGTGTGTGGGGTGTGTGCAGATTTTAATCTCCGCCTCCTGCAACACAGCAGCCGCGTTCGCAGATCCTTGCCTTCTGTGTCTTTTTCCTGGAGTGGGACACGACCGAAGGGCTCCGTCACCCGCCAGAGACCAGATTCTCTGAAATGCAACGAGCCCCTTGCTCTCTGTTTGCATTACACTGTTGGTTTTGGTTTTTTTTCCATTTTTTCAAGACGCACCCCCTACGCACATGTCCCTCAGCACTTCTGTCTAGGGGCACCTGCCAAAGCAGCCTCTCTCTGTAAGGCAGGAAGCCACCACGTGCGCGCATTAATGAACGTGAACGGCCATTCTGGGAAAGAAAACCCAGTCGGCCTGGGGGTTGGGGACCTGCCGGGAAATAGCAGTTTGCAAGTGGCGCATAACAGGAATTTCAGGCACCTCCACCACGACCGGACCAGAACGGCAACCGCGAGAACACGTTGGAGAGATTTGCAGAAGGAGTCGAAGGAGAGAGGGGCGGGTGGGTCCCTCTCTCCTTTAGTACAGTCAACGTACTAAAGCTGTCCTCTGTTCAAAGACAATGATTCAGATCTCTTCTCTAGGTTAATATATCGACACACCACGTAATAGTTGAAGCACAACCGGGTTCATTGTCGTCATCCAGTCCCTACCAACGTGTCCTGCAAAGCTGCCAAAGAGAAAATGGTCCAAGGAACGTTTGAGGAGAGGCCGAGGCATCCCGATGGTCTCACACCTGCTCGAACGTGAGGACGGGCCCCTTCCCTTGCCCTCTTGATTCAAACCCCCAGGGACGGGAGCCAGTCAGTGTGCTACGCCCTGGGTATGCACATTTTCCTGCTTCCCATAGGGTGTTCGAAACTCTCTCTTGTTGATGGGAAGAACTCCCCTAATATGCTGATGAACACAGACAGAGGTGCATCTCCAGGTCATGTCAGGAAGTGCTTGGGTTCCAGAGAAGGGTCTTTAAAAAAGGACACCATATATGTGTGCAGGTCAATACATAGATAATAGAGACAAGTACATGACTGATGGAACATAGCTTTAGACAGACTAGTAAATAGATAGATGATAGATACAGTTAGATGGATGGATGCATAGATAGAAGATTGATGGGTGGTAGATAGATAGATGATAGATGATAGATACATATATGGGTAGGTAGATACATGATAGATGATAGATAATAGATAAACAGATACGGATGGGCAGATTGATGGATAAATGGATGGATGAATGGATAGATAGATAGATGATAGATAGACAACAGATAGATATAGATGGACAGATGGATGGACGGATGGATGGGATATATATGATAGATGGATAGATAGATACATGATAGGTATAGATAAATAGCTAACAGATATAGATGGGCAGATGGATAGATAAATGGATGGGTGGATAGATAGGTAGATATACATGGACAGATGGATGGATGGATGGATAGATATGAGACATATCTCATAGATATGAGACATAGACATGGATGGATAGATGGATAGATGGATAGATAGATAGATAAATAGAGAGATAATGGATGGATGATGGGTATAGGTAGATACGTAGACGATAGATAGATATAGATGGATGGGTGGATGGATTGTCTAGATAAATGGATGAGAAGGTGAAGCTCATTTGCCTCAAATATTTCCCTTCGCTTGCCTTGCTTGTCAACTGAAACTCATTACTCCAAGCCCTCCTTCCACAGTTAAAATTTATACAAACTTCGATGTTTACTTCATTGTTTCATCAAAGAAGCAGTGTCTTGAAATGAATGGAAGGAAAACTGGTGACTTGGGGGTGAGGGAGGGGGAAATCCCCTAAATGGACCGACCCATTTACATTTTTTTCCGTGTGAAATTGATGGCCTGCCCTGCTGTGACTCCATGGAGGCATGATGGCCTGGTGATGAGCAGCCCAGTCTTAGGAGGGGGGGTTGGTTAGCAAGATCTGCGTTCAAGTCCCAGCTCCTTCAGTGGGAGATGGATGGCCCCGGGCAGGGACCTCCCTCTGGGAGCCCAGTTTCCACCATGGGAGATGGGACAGTATTGCTTTCCTATGGCTAGGACAACACGTGACCACAAACTGGGGACTTAAAACAAAGGAAATTTTCTCCGTCCCAGCTCTGGAGGCCAAATGACGGTGTTGGCAGGGCTGGTTCCTTCTGAAGGAGGGTTCAATGAACAAGTGAGTCCTTCCTCAAGTAGGATGGTGAACGGTGCATTGAAATGAGGCGACAGAGGGGAAAATATTCCATGTGAATGTTCCCACCCACCTATCTAGACTGTCCGTGCACCTATCCATCTATATCTGTTATCTATCTATCTATCTATCTATCTATCTATCTATCTATCTATCTATCTATCTATCATCAGTCTCTATCCATCCATCCACCATCTATCCATCCAACCACCTATCCATTCATCCATCCATCCATCCATCCACCAAATCTATGTGTCTGTGTATCTATGTATCTGTCATCTCCATTCACCCATCATTCATCATCCATCCTATCTATCTATCTATCTATCTATCTATCTATCTATCTATCTATCATCTATTACCTATCATTTCCATCCATCCATCCATCCATCCATCCATCCATCCATCCACCCATCCATCCACCCAATCTCTGTGTCTATGTATCTATGTATCTATCTATTATCTATCTATCTATCTATCTATCTATCTATCTATCTATCTATCTATCTATCCATCTATCTATCATCTCCATCCATCCACCCATCCATCCATCCATTTATCTACCCACGTGTCCATCTATATGTATCTGTTTCTCTCTCTCTCTCTCTCTCACTTAGCAGTTGTGTCCTGGGTAAACCCCAAGAGAAATGAAGATATATGTCCACACACAAGCATGTACACGCATGTGCATAACAGCACTATTCAAAGCAGCCAAAGGGTAGAAACGACCCAAATTTCTATCAACGACGGATGCGTAAGTAGAAGACAGTTCATGCATACAATGGAATATACCCAACTATGATAAAGGAGTGCTGTTCCAACCCCTGCTACCACGTAATTGGACCTTGAAACACGATGCTCAGGGAGACACGCACACACCAAAGGCCACGTTCTGTGTGACTCTATTTACATGAAATGTCCAGAACGGGAAACCCCCAGAGAGAAAGCCGATTGGTGGTCTCCTGGGGCTGCAGAGAAAGAGGGGGAAGGGACTACATTGTGGGGGTGGGGTCTCCTTGTGGGGCCACGAGAGTCTTCTGGAACCAGATAGAGGCGGTGATCACACGACATTGTGAATGGACTAAATGCCCCCTGAATTACTCACTTGATTGTGTGCTATGTGAATTATATCTCCATAAAAACAAAGTGCCTCAGGGACCACGGTGGGAAAAAGCGTGGAGACATTTCTGCTGAACTTCCCCGTGGCCTAGTGGGCTCTCACGCCCTCGTGTCCTCCTGGCTCCCTGCTCACCCCAGCTTCTGAGACTCCCCTCCCTTGTCTCCGGCGTCCCCGCCCTTCGGGTCACTGGCGGGGTGTCTGCAGCCGGCCTCCCACGACTGCTGGCCTGTGGTCGCCGTGGCCCATTGGACCTGCGGTGGGACCTGAGTAAAGAGGAAGGAGTGACAACAGCTGCCTTCGCTCATGACATAACCCTTTCTCCCGGGAAGCCGGCGTTTGTGGGTTCACGGTTCCCAGGGGGTGTCTCCTGTTTTCACGTCCTTCTGTCCCAAGGCCGCAGACAGTTTCTTTCTGGCTCGCATCCCAGGGGTGGCGGGAGGGTTGGGGCTGAGCCTCCCTGAGCCCGCAGACCACGTCTGTGGTGTTCCTGGGTGTGCCCCACGGTCGGCGTTTGCAAACCTGTTCTCCCCGAGCTGTCCTCGAAACACATGCCTCTCAAGTGGGCAAACCGAGGCACAGAGGCCTTCGGGAGGCTGAACACCAGTGGGAAGCGGAGTGAGGACCCAGGCCCACGTTTTCTGACCGCGGGGAGAAAATCTGATGTGTCCTGGGTGATGATTTGGGAGCCCCGCTGGCCATCCCATCTGAGCCCTGCTCCTGCCCTGTGTCTAGCTGTCCCCTCTCAGCGTCTGCTGTCCAGCTCCCCCCTGTGTGCTGAGGAGCAGAACGGGGCTGGCCCGAGACCGTGGCCCTCCCGCGGGGGACCGTCCTCCCTTGAGACCATTGGCCGTGATCTACCTGCAGGGGGTTCACACCTGCTCTTTGGGGGTGTGGGCCCCGGGGATGGGCGCATGTCAGAACACAGGGACAGAAGAGGCAGAGGGTGTCGGCAGCGTCCCGTGTCTGGGGAGCCCCCCAGGAGTCCCTCGGTTCCCGCGAAAGGACAATGGCGTGGCTGAGACCCCCTGCTCCCTGCGTCCCCCCGTCGTGTCCCTTCTGTGTGTCTGTCGATGCAGCCCCTCGCCCCTCGACCTGGCCCAGGCCTGGGGGATCCCGCCCACGCGGCTCCTCTTTCCCCGCTGGCCAGCAGGCACGCCGTCCTCTCTGAGCAGCTGTGCCCATCACAGGGCTCGGCACCGGGCCTGCGGGCTGGGGCCGGCGAGGGGCCTCTCCTCCAGGCCAGGCCCGGGACACTCACAGCTCGGTCCCGTTAGACCGGGACACACGGGCGTCCTCCTCACTGCGGACGGAGGGAGTGGACAGCGCATGGAGGGTCCCATCCGTGCGCAGCGAGGGATGCACGGGCGAATGCACGCGTGAGGGAACGGATGAAGGCCGGGGGATGGGCTCCATAAACGCAGCGTGAACGCGTGGGTGCATGCACGGAGGAAGGGAGGAAGGGGCCTGTGTGCATTCCCACCCGGCGACCCTCCTGCACCCTTGGCCTCCTACCCCAGCTCGTCTGACTCGGCCAGCCGTCCCCCTGCTGCGGTGACTCCCACTGCCCAGCTCCCCCCTGCCGTCCCCCTGCTGCAGTGACTCCCGGTGTCCAGCTCCCCCCTGCCGTCCCCCTGCTGCGGTGACTCCCGCTGTC
>CM052901.1:102521548-102539454 GCA_028534135.1 Potos flavus | reverse complement strand
GCCGTCCCCCTGCTGCAGCAGAGCCTGGTGTCCAGCTCCCCCCGCCGTCCCCCTGCTGCAGCAGAGCCTGGTGTCCAGCCCCCCCTTCTTCCCCTGTGGTCTGTCCCACTCTGAGCTTCATGGTCCACAGGACTGTCAATCACATGTGAGTGAGATGTGGCCCCAGTGTGTCCCATCCCAGAGTCCCATCACTGTGCTCCTAGGGACTTCCCCAAGACTTAGCCTCATCTGACCCTGCTATGACCATCACAACCCTCAAGACGGGCTGGCCCCTTTGAGTTCTGCTTTCCAAAGAGGAGGTCCAGCCTGCCAGGGAACCTCTTTCCTTGCACACAGGGCAAGCGGACTTCCTCAAGAGACCCTAAACCCTACAGTCAAGGGTGGAAGGTAGAGGAAGGCAGAGCTAAAATAGGGGGCGGGAGAGAGAGTGAGACAGAGAGCCGGAGCTGACAACCATTTACACTCCTGGATCCAGCCGTGCCTGAAGCTGTCATGAAATGCTTAGCTACCCAATTAGACAATTTCCACCTTGACCTAAAAGAGCATGAGTCAAGTGTCTATTGTTTGCTACCCCAAGAGTTGTGCCTCGCCCGTTAGGAGCTGGCGTGCCCCCCATTGGGGGGACAGAATTCCAGAGGGGGCTAATTCCACCCAGGGAGACTGTGGAGCCCACGCCTACTGCCTCGGCCAACACACAGTCATTCCACGGTAGCCCCACACGTGCGAGCCACCCAGCCTTCTCTTGCGCCCCTTCCTGGGTACGAGACTTGGGCCAGTCCCTTCCATCAGAGCCTCAGTTTCCACATCGGGACAATAGCCTGCCTTATTAGGGGTCACAAACTCACTGCACAAAACCCGAGGTGAGAGGGGCTGGCGTGGCCATCAGCCCTCCGTCCGTGCTAACTACAATGCATACAAACCGAAAACCACACACCTCCACCCCCGTGCAACCCAAACCAAAAAAAGAACAGAAAAGAAAAAGAAAGCACTAAAAGGCAGGTGTTCAGAGAACTCCGGGATAAGACGTTGAAGACGGGGATAAGACGTTGAAGACAGCGAGCTTGCGTCTTTGGACGGACGGAGCATCCGCGGCGACTGGGCTAGACCCCGACGGCTGGCCGAGGGTCGCCAGGCGCCAGGGACGGGACGGGAGCTGTGCGAAAACCCACAAGACGCTGGGCTAGTTCCTGGTTTGCGGATCCTGAGATGTGCAAGGACGGGGGGTTTCAGCGGAGCCCTGACGCCCGGCCGGCCCTCGGCTCCAGTCCTGGGACGCCGCGGCAGGCTCTGCGCTCTCCCCGTGCGCCCCATAAACCTTTCGTGGGACACTGCGGCGGGCAGGGTTCTCACGGCACACCCCGCCAGGGAGCTGGCCACCTTCCCCACAATCGAGCAGCGTCTGTAAGGTGGAGGGGTGCATCCCCTCGCTTGGGGTCTGCCCTGCCTCCCCGGGGAGGAGGGGGGACCTCAGTGCGACTCCGTCTTGCAAGCCCCTCCCTTGGGTCCCATGACTTACGGCGGTGACGGTCCTGGGCCAGCTGACCCCGTAGAGTTGGTCCAACCTGTGCGCAGGGGGGACCCTTATGCTGGTGCACGGGCGGCTGTCCCTTTAGAGAAGGGACCCCGTGGCGGTCCGTCTCCCCCCCGCCAGCAAACTCGACACGGTCCCCAACCCCCCAGGGGACCCAGCCGGCTGCTGGTAACGGCAACCTGTCATCTGCAGATTTAATTAAACACACAAAGGTTATGAAAGGTTCCTCTTTTTCACGGCGGGCTCCCGGGGAGGGGGGGGGGTCCGGGCGCAGTCCGTCCCTGCGGGGGATTTCACAGATTTTTTTTTTAAGTACATTTAAAAAAATGGTATTAAAAAAAAAAAGTTTCACCTGGATGTATTCGACACGACTTGCGGAGGGTGAGTTGCGGTGAGGACAGGGGATACATTTCCGCGTGGCTTTCTTTGGATACATTTCATATTATTTTATTTTACTTTGTAAAGACAGCTGTTAATAGTAATGATGGGAAACCTTACTCCGACTGCTTGTTAATCCCAAGGAAGCAGCCGGACTGTTGTACATTTTCTGCGTTTTTTCCTATTATGAGCTGAATTGTGTCGCCCCCCCCCCCCAACTCAAACTCACACGCTCGAACTCTTACCCCCGGGACCTCAGGATGTAAGTGTATTTGCACACAGGGTCTTTAAGGAGGTAATTTAACCAAAATGAGCTCAGTAGGGTGGGCTCTGGTCCCATAGGACTGGGGTCCTTATAAGAAGAGGGGATGAGAGCACACACACGCACAGAGACGATCATGTGAGGACACAGGGAGGACACGGGGTCAGCACGCCCAGGAGAGAGGCCTCAGGAGGAACCAGCCTCATCCCTGCCTGGATCTCAGCCTCCCAGCCTCAGCCCTGCCTGCATCTCAGACTCCCAGCCTCAGCCCTGCCTGGATCTCAGCCTCCCAGCCTCAACCCTGCCTGGATCTCAGACCCCCAGCCTCAGCCCTGCCTGGATCTCAGACTCCCAGCCTCAGCCCTGCGTGGATCTCAGACTCCCAGCCTCAGCCCTGCCTGGATCTCAGACTCCCGGCCTCATCCCTGCCTGGATCTCAACTCCCATCGTCACCCCTCCTGGATCTCAGACTCCCAGCCTCAGCCCTGCCTGGATCTCCAACTCCCAGCCTCAGCCCTGCCTGGATCTCAGACCCCCAGCCTCCAGGACTCCAGCAAATGTCTGTTGCTGAAGCTGCCCCATGTGGGGTATTTGTGACGCCATCCCCGAGCAGACTATTATGTTCCCTTACCAGGAGGCAGGTTGGGGCAAGAGGGGGACTGCCTGGGGTTTTTAAGCAGAAGCACACTTGGTGGAAGGCATTCTAGGTGTTGCAGAAAGGCATGACGGACGGACGGATGGAAGGACACGTCCTTGGAATCTCGCTGTCTACACTCGAGAACCCTGAAAACCTTTCCTGGGGCAGCGGGCCTTGCATTCCGGCTCCGTGCCTCGGATTGAGGTTGGCTTGTAATGCTACAGGGTGGGCAGTGCTACTAGGAAGGGATTCTCCAGCTTTGGTTTGGGGAGCCCCCTAAGAGGGCCCCCCACGTGGGCTGCAGCCCCTTGGGTGGGATTCGTCGTGACGGCTGATACTCCCCACCCCTCGAGACCTGTTTTCTCCTGATCCAGCTGTTCTGTCGGCCCCAAAACCCTCCTTCTCGGACCTTCGTCCTCTGTCACTCTGCAGAGGAGCAAGCCGGGAGGAGGGTCCTTCAGCTCTGTATTTCCCGAGAGCGGCGGCCTGAGCCTCCGTGGACGAAGGTGGAGCATGCATTTCATGCAACGTGGAATGAAACCTTGACCTCGGCTTCCCCTGAAGCTTTGCCATATTAGCGTTTTAGGAACGAAGCCGCTGGAGACTCCCGCGCCGGGGAGGGACGGCGATATTTGCCGTTTCCTGTTTTCAGAGTGTGACATTCCCATCACAAAACACATGGGGAGATCCGGCTGGGGGAGAGGTGCGTGCAGGGCGAGTTCCCGGCGGGGTCGCCGTGACTCGATCCTGCTCTTGGAGCCCCGCGTCCATTGGCTTGGGGCCGTTCCCCCCATCTGCAAAGCGTGCTGCACGTCCTCGTGTCTCCTGCCCGACGTTCATTCTGCCGCTCTCTTGCACACCGAAGGACCCATCTTGCATTGGACCCACCCACCCAGGACACCCCGGGTCATCTGCCCACCTCCATCCAGCTCCGCCGATGACCAGCCTTCATGCCGTCGGCAAACCCCAATCCCCTGTTTGCAAAGCAATACGACATATGCCCAGGGTCTGAGGATTAGGATGTGGACGTATTTGGGGGTGGGGACAGTGTCCTGCCTTCCACGGGGCGGGCGGCACGCAGAATTCATCCCCGGATTCCCACCGCTACGTCGGGTACGCGTCCGTAATGGTTGGTAGTGAGTGTTTGCACGGAGGGCCGTCTGCATAGCACACGACAGAGGGAGCAGGGCTGGGCTCAGGCCTGTGTCCCAGGGCTGGACACCTCCTCGGTCTGTCGAGGCCTTTGAGAGTCCCCATGAGGACAATGAGGGCAAAACAGCTGGGTGGGGCCCGGGAGAGCCACAGGAAGTAAGCAGAGCTATGGTACGGGGTGAGGGTCTCGGGGTCATAGTGGGGAGCAGGAGGGAGACAGAGCTTAGGAACATTTGAGGCTAGTGGGGGAGAGCCAGCCACCATTTCCCCACGGCCTGGACTTGGGGTCCAGCCTCCCTACATTCCCTGCAGTTTGTAGGACCGCAGATGGGCTTTATGGTTTTGCGCAAAGACCCCAGGGATGGCCCAGCTCTGCCTGGGCTCGACCCCAGTGGACGCTTGGCTTGTTCTCCCATCTCGGCTCCTGCTGCTAATGCTGCGGTGATCGCGGGGGGGCCGATACGCCCTCGAGGTCTTGCCTTCCGGATCGTACCGGAGCTCTGTTTTCAACCCCCTGAGCACGTCATAAACAGAACGCGGTCCCCGGACGCGGTGGAATAGGACGCAGGCTTGGCGATGAAGGACGTCTACAGCCGCCAGGACGTGGATGCACCTTGAAGACACTTGGAGAGCTCAGTGACATCAGCCAGATGCAGAAGGACAAATCCCGCCGGATTTTACGTTTACGGGATCCCCAGAGCCGTCACAGGCACAGGTGGTGGGTGCCAGGGGCTGGGGGAGAGGAGGAACCGGCCTCAGTGTCTCATGGGGACAGACTTTCAGTTTTGCAAGATGAAAACGTCCTTGAGGGACGCCTGGGTGACTCCGTCGGTGCAGCACCTGCCTTGGGATCAGGTCCTGGGATCGAGCCCCGCATCGGGCTCCCTGCTCAGCGGGCACTCTGCCTCTCCCTCTCCCTCTCCAGCTCCCCCCTGCTCATGCTCTCTCTCTCTCCCCCAAACAAATAAATAATCTTTAAACAAAAATGAAAGAAAGATGGAAAAAGCCCTCGAGATTTAGGGAGCAGCATCGTGCTTAAAGACAGCGGGACGCTATCGTGCGTGTAGAGATTTGCTGAGAAAGTAGGTCTCATACGAGGCCTTCTGACCACACACACACACACACAAGTGAAACAAAAAATAAAAGGAGATAAAATAAGTTAAGATAAGAGTACCACAAAATAGTAAAACTATTTCCCCCGGGGGCGAGGGGACCGGGGACATGGGCGAGTCATCTCGGGGTTGCCGTGGGCAGTCTGATACCAGGACTCCGCCGGCACGGATGCGGGGCTTTTGGGCTCAGCGATGCCCTGCAGCAGGACGGGGTGGGTTCGCCGGTGGCCTGCTGTAAATGCCAGTCCTCGCAAGCGCCCAATGCAGGCGGGAGGGAAAGACCCTAAATGCGATGGGTGCTTTTTTTTTTTTTTAGGGTTGGGAGCAGCTTGGAGTTTCCAGATCAAAGCAGGGTGCCCGGGGGCAGCTGAGGCTATGGGGACACTAGCAGGTGTCACTCCAGCGCTGGCCTCCCCAAGCACCGTCGCCGGCGTCCTCCACACCCCCGGAGTCGGGTCCTCTGAGTGGCCAGCGTGGGCTCTTGGCTGCAGCCCAGTCTGTGGGGACCCGGGGGCTTTCCGGGAAGAGGGATTTTCAGGGCGAAGCCGGGAGAGTCCCCAGCAGCAGAACCGAGCTGTCCACCCCCGTGAGTGGGATGTTCGAGATACACACACACACACACACACACGCACGCACACACGCACCAGGAGGGAAGTGATCCCTGTGCACAGTCCTGGGCCCGGTTCCAGGCTGCCGTCCAGCAAAAGAATCTCAGTTCTGTCCTGCGGGACGCGGGGATTTTCAACCCTGACCTTTTCACCGGCCACGGGGCTGGGCGGGGCCCCAGCGTGGCTGGGCGGGTGTGTCCTGGGGCTGGCCGGCTGAGTTCCGGGGGGTCCCCTCCGCTCACACAGCTTGCGGGGGTTTGCACGGTGATTCCCGGGACGGGACGGCGGGTGGCGGAGACGGGGGACCCGGGAAGGCACCGGCAGCATCCCTGGGAGGGACCTTCAGACCTTTGCCCATCCCCACGTTTCCGTTTCGCTTTCACTCCTATGTTTGGACGTCAAGCCATGTCGAGGGTTGTGGTGGTGGGACGGTGTCCCCAAGGGCAGGCTGCAGAGAGAGTGGGTTCATTTATCCTTATCCTCCGCTGCTCTCAGCTCGCCTCCCCTTCCTCCCCCACGGCTAACATGGCCTTGGGGTTTCTGGTCCCACCGGCTGCTACTTCCTCTTTGCGCTCACCTTCAGGGGCAGAAAGTTTCCCCCTCACGTGCCCCGCTGGAGGGCTCTGGGCCTGCTGCTCTGCCCACCTCTTGTCCCCAACCCGGCGTCCCCGCCGTGGGACACCCGTCTTCCCCGCCCCGCCCCTGGCCCTACAGGAACGAGACCACGCTCACCGCCTCCACCGAAGCAGCAAACCCCAAATCATGGCCTGCCATGATTGGGGGGGGCGGAAAGGTGACCCCAAAAGGATATGCCCACATCCTGACCCCCGGAGCCTGTGAATGAGGCTTTCTAGAGGAATTGGGTCTTTGTAGATGTGATTAAACGAACGATCTGAGATGAGCTCGTCCTGGATTAGGGTGGCCCTAAATCCAAGGACAAGTGTCCTCATAAGAGAAGAGGAGACACAGACACAGAGGAGAAGCCAGATGAAGACAGAGGCAGAGATGGGAGGGACATGGACACCAGCCCAGGGACGCCTGGAGCCCCAGAAGCTGGAAGAGGCAGGAAGGACCCTGTCCTGGGACCTCAGGAGGGAGCACGGCCCTGCCCCGCCTGGATCTCAGCGGCCCTGCCCCGCCTGGATCTCAGACTTCTGGCCTAGACTTGGGAGATTTAAGAATTTCTGTTGTTGTAACTCACACACCCTTGGTTATGGCTGCCCCAGGAAATTAGCACAAATGTCTTTCTCCGTGCAGTCTAACACAATTTGGACATTATCAGCCAACGCCGTAAGTTTTCAGACATGCAAACCATTCCGGACACACCACGAACGTGACTGTTTAAAAATACAACTGCTAGGCGGCTGTTTTGAAGGCGTCTCTAATGATATCCGCTGTATATAGGCATTTAACCAACCGATGAAGGAACTCTTTAAAGATTGGGCAATGTCACACTGTTTTTTTTTTTTTTTCCTCTCCTCAAACTGCCATTTTGTTATCACTGTTTTCGCAGATTCTGAGCCCGGTGTCTTCGAGACGGGCTCGAAACTCTTTGGTCTATGATCCCATCTCAGTCACGACAACAAAAATAGGTGTGCGCCTTGAAATGTACACGTGTGTTTCACTTCCTGTCCGTCAGGCCCTCGGTGCTAAAAGGCTTGTTCGGAGTCCGTGGTCATTGTGGTCAAATCGATGCCAGAAACATAACTATATCACACGCTTTGATACACGATTATTAAACCTGACAGTAAACAAATGTATGGGACATGACTTCCCTAATGAGGTGAACCGTGGTCAAGATTTTCCCACACGTCGAATAAAAGGGAACATTCATGTAGCGAAAGAAGCCTGTATCCTCTCATTTTCGCTTTCAATAGGCATTGAATTCACCACACATCTTACAAGGTCCCCCAGGAAGAGGACTCAATGTCCCCGGAGCCGATAGGCGATGATTTGTTCCAATAAGGGCTTGCTAACTCACGGAGTAGCAGATTCGGAGGAAATGGGGCAACAGTTTTCATCCATGGGATTCTCGCCCATGAGTCTTGTAACTAGTGGGAGACGGTCCCGCCATGTTGCAACGTCTCGGTGTGTCCGACGGGCAGCTCTTCCGTCCTTGGGGCGCGGAGGAGGGAAGGGTGATAAACTGAAAATGTGAGAATTGCCTCTGCTCCAGTGAATTCAGACCTTCCCCTGCATGGGCCCCATGCACCTGCTTTGTGAGTGAGTTACTTCCCCAGCCGTCGACACCGGTGCACCCAGGTGGGTGAGTTGGGACCCTTCAGGGCTGGGATACCTGGGGTTGAATATTACGAAGGTGAGCATCTCGTTGGGAGCCACTGGGGACATGCATCATAGTAGGATCTATCCCGGAGGAGGGCTTGCTTTCTCTTGTTCACCCAGAATTCTAGAAGGTTTTTGAGCATGCATTTGAGCTGAATGTTGATTGGAAAAGACACCACCTTATTTCTGTTGTCATGCATTGATTGTTTTGAAGCTAAGTGTGTGCAGGGAACCCCTCCCCCCATTTCCACTGGTCTCTGGTGCCTCGGGCATCTCAGTTTTGCTCTCAATCGTCACGCATGGAGAGGGAGAGGTCACCTGGGATTTGGAGCGAGGGGGCAGCGTGCAAAATTAGTTCTTAGCGAAACTGCTTTTGATTCGTAGGGGATTGTAAGTGGGCATCGAAAAGTTAAAGAGCTTCGTGAGGGAGCATGCTCTTTCTGCCTTTTCGAGAAGGGGATCTGGGTCACAGGAGGTGACATGGCTGTGCTCCCGGCTTTAGAGTCTCTGTGCATGGCTGGAGAACCCAACGCCCCCAGCCATCCCTGCAAATAACAGTACCTGCTCGGGGAAAGGGAAGCATCTTACAGGGACTGTGCCCGCCCCCAACCTCCCGCCTCCAACCCCCCACAGACGGTGGGAGCAAAACATTACAGTTCCGCCAACAACTGCCCCGAACGAGCTTTCCTACTTACAACAAAGCCGAGTACCTTGAAGTCATTATCGTACTAAAGCACGGTGGAAACACAAATACATCAACCAACCAATTTATCAAGAAAATTACCCGTTGGGCTTGGGTCTCATCGATGTTTCGAGAGTTGTTTGTCTTTTTTTCTCTTCTTGGTTGAGATGGGTACGGACAGGCGGCAGATACGTCACAGGGATGCTGTTAGTGAGAAACCTACGTTGCTTTTGGGGGGTGTTTCCACAAAGCGAGGTGGGACTTGCTTGGGAGCACTGGATTGTAAATGGTGGGCATTTACCGGGCATTTCCAATCAGCCAGCCTTGAGCTGGTGCATTGTATTCAACCCTTAAAACCAGCCTAGGATACCGATGCTAGCCTTACCTAAACTCTGGATCCCACAGGCATAGGGATAAGCTCTGCACATTCCCTCCCCCACCCCCGTACATTTTTTCCCCCTGTTCTACTGATCTCTTCATTTCATCATCTCCTTCCTTCTACCCTATTTTGGTTTCAGCCAGCTCTTTCTAGATCCTTAAGAAGGAATCTTGGGCCGTGGGCATGCAGTTGTTCTGCTTGTCTAAAGAATGGATTCAAGGCTATGAATTTGCCTCTTTTCACCACTTTGGTTCCATCTTAGGCACTTCGATGCGTTGTGTCCTAATTATCGTTTGCATGATCTTCCTACTGTGACAAAGCACCACAAGCTTTAGACAACAGAGATCTGCTTTCTTACCACTCGGGGGGCCAGAAGCCTAAAATATGTTTCCCCAGTTAAAAGTCAAAATATTGGCAGAGCTGGCTCCTTGTGGTGGCTCAAAGGGAAAATCTCTTTCCTTGTTTTTTTTCCAGATTCTGGAAGCACCTACATTATTCTGCTTCCCGCATGGAGATTAGGATGTGGGCATCTGTGAGGACGTGGGCATCTCTGGGGCCGTGTCTGCCGGCGACATCATTCATTCAAAATCTTTTCTGTTTTCATCGCCATCTTTGGCCCGTGGGTTATTTGGAAGGGTCCAGCAGTGGATGAATCTCTGGTCAGCTCTTTGTTATGGTTTCCATCTCAGTTCCCTTGAATTCAGAGAGCAGTATTGGGAATGCATCCAATCCTTTGAATCGTGTGAGGCTTGCTGCAGACCCAGCAGATGTTCTGTTTGGTGACTCCGCAGAGATGATCCTTATGCCTGTGGGGTCTGGAGCTGAGATAGAGAAATCTGGGGTGGCCTGAGGCCAAGGTCTATCCATATATTCTTTTTCATGTCCTCTGACCCGCAGGGTAACCCCTTAGGTGGTTGATGGGAGAGAGAACACCATGGAGCAGAGCATGTCCATCCATCTGTTGCAGACAAGGTTCCACCTGAGGGTGCTCACGGATATGAAGAGTCCCTCCTGAAAGCCATCCACAGACCACGCTTGAGTACACAGGCCAGCGAGGGTTGCAGTGGAGACAAGCCATCTTTGACTAGGCAATGGTGTTGTTCTCTCCTCTGCAGGATTGTTCTCCATTTCTGAGAAATAGCAGGTCAGGGCAGGAAGCAGAGAAGAAAACCACAATGGTTGGAGTCCTAACGCTGTGTAGGAAATTGTCCCGACTGTTGACTGTATGGGTTTCCTATGGTTGCTATAACAGAGGACCTGAGTCTGCAATTTATTTTCTCACGGAATAATACACAGACATTGATGTTTCTCAGTCCTGGAGGCTGTGGGTCTGAGATCCAGGTGGGGCTGAGGCTGGTTCCTCCTGAGGTCTCTCACCTTGGTACGTAGACCCCGTCTTCTCCCTGTGTCCTGACATGGTCGTCCTTCTGTGAGTGTGTGTGTGTCTGTGTCCAAATTTCTCCCTTTTATAAGGGCTGCAGTCATATCGGAGAAGGGACCCACCCTACTCCAGTGTGACCTCATCTTGCCTAACTACATCTGCAAAAGTCCTATTTCCAGTTGAGGTCATATTGTGAGGTCTTGGGGTAAGGACACCAATAGGTGAATTCTGTAGGGATGGAATTCAGCCCATAATAACGCAGTCCCATATCTACATGGGGAACCTTTTTGCATTCACACATAGCCCTGGAACTTCTCTAACTAGGTCCCTTGTTGTTTTCTGGGGTCCCCACTTAATGAGTTACGTACAACTTCCCCATGCACATGCATCCTTTTGCTGTGCTGTCGGCTGCTAGCCAGGAAGGCGTGTGCTCCTACAGATGCAGAACCCCACGCCCCACCTCCCACTGTGAGCTGCAGGGGCCTCTGGAGGCAGGAGAAGGGCTGGGTTTCCTGGGTGGTGTAGAGGCCATTGGGCTGAGTGTTGTGAAACTTATAAGATCATGAGAAGCAGATCTTTATCTTTCTGTGAAGACAGGGCCAAGGATCCCACAGTGGGTCTCTCTTTATCTTTGGGGTCTTCATGACATGTATGCTACCCACTGGCGGGATTTCACAATGTTCACCCCACGGAAGATAATTGAAAGATTGAGCTACCCTGTCCCTGATGCCTCTGATGAGTCTTTGCAGATGTAATGAAAGATGTCACTTTGGTTTCTAGTGACAAAGCTCACAGGGTTATCAGATCAAGAAAACACAAGAGGACAAGTTTGCCAGGGAAATGGTTGTAATTCATCTTTGTTTCACTGTGTAAACCATCTGGAGTGTTCTTTCTTATCCCCTCCTAAAACTTAATAACAGAAAACTCTGTTTATCGATTCAAACAAAGCTTCTTCATTTCCTTTGAAACCATGCTCCCATATATATATATATATATATATCCCATGCTGTATTATGATGTTGTCCTCCTGGGGCTCATGCAAAGTTATATGTCAGTTATATCTCAATAAAACTGGAGAAAAAAGAAAGGAGAAGATATGTCTGCACAAACATTGGCACAAAAACCAAAATACAACAAACCGCGTTCCCTCATGCCCTTCTTCGCTGTAAGATGAGCCACAAGATCTGTTGCACAAAGGCAGAAAGAAGCTCAGCTCCTCAATTGGGAGCTGTGGGAGTGCCTTGAAAGAGCCCCCTTTGCATTGCCGCCATGTGACAGTGAGTGTTATGTTGTCCACTTGGTGGCACCACGGTATCCAGATCCGTGGTCAAACATGAGTCAACATGTTGCTGTGTGTATTTTTTTAGATAGGATTAATGTTTCAATCAGCAGACTTTAGGTAAAGCAGGCGGCCCTCCATAATGGGGTTGGGTGGGCCTCGTCTGATCAGTTGAAGGCTTTAAGAGGAAACAGACTGACCTCCTCCGAGGAAGGGAATTCTGTGTCCAGACGGTGTTCACACTCAAAATGCAGCATCATCGCTTCCATGGGCCTCAGCCTGCTGGTCGACCCTGGAGATTTCAGACTTGCTGGCCTCCACAGTCATAAGAGTCATTTCCTTAAAATAAATCTCTTTCTCAATTTATCTGTCTCTGTCTCTCCTATAAGCAGACATAGATCTTTCCATGTTTCATCTATATATCTATGTATTTATGTATCCGTCCGCCCATCCATTCATCTGTCCATCCATGCATCCATCTGTCCATCCATCCATGTATCCCTACTTCCATCCATGTATCCATCCATCCAACTATCCATCTATCCATGTATCCCTACATCCATCCATCCATCCATCCAACCATCTATCCATCTATCCCTACATCCATCCAACCATCCTACCTACCTATCTACCTACCTACATACTCATCGATTCTATCTATCTATCTATCTATCTATCCATCTTTCCATCCTTCTGCCTCCTGTATGAGTCAGCATTCTCCAGAGAAACAAAAGCAGTAGCATATATACACATCTACATATATATAAAGAGATATATTCAAGGAATTGCCTCACGTGACTGTGGAGGGTCAAACGTCCCATGGTCTCCTGTCTGCAGGCCGGAGGCCCAGGGAAGCAGCCTGTGTATGTTCCCGTCAGAAGGCAGGAGAAGACAGATATCCCGGCTTGGAGACAGTGAGGCAGAGGGAGCCGATTCTCCTTTACCCACCTTCTGCTCTCCTCAGGCCGGGAAAGGATTGCAGGATTGCCTGAGGCCCACCCACACTGGGGAGGGCATCTGCTTTACTCAGTCCACGGATGCAACGCTCATCTCACACAGACACACCCAGAGGCCTATTGGCTGAAATATGTGGGCACCTTGAGGTCCAGCCACATTCACACATAAAACCCACCACCGCGGTCTGCTTCTGTTGAGAACCTCAATCAATACACAAACCCTCAGAGAACCAAGACCCTAGGTGCCGATCCTAATTTTTCCCTGTGCAGAAGGTGAATGCATTCCTCTCCCTGACCTCTGAGACCCCTGCTTTCCAAAGACACAACCTATTTCGCATTTGAACTGGCACGTTCCCCTCCAGCCAGACCCCGGGATCTTCTACGACAAGACTCTCTGTGGATGGCAGAATCAGGTAACTTGGAAGCACCCACCGTAAACCTGGGTAGCTCAACACAGATGGGGCGTGGGAGGAACTTGAGATGCAATTTTTCCAGAAGCATCAGAGACTTGGGGCCCAAGGAGGGGTGGGCAAGGCTAAGGAGGTGGACAGCTTGGTTTTGGAAAAAGTTCAAGGGAGCAGGTCCATCAGTGTTCCAATCAGAAGCCAAGCGGGCCCCGGGACTCTGTCCCGCCACCAGGAATGTCTGGGAGTCCTCTTTCCAGGTACACCTGCCTCTGAGCAAAGCCAGGAGGGTCCAGAAGGCGGGGAGCTGGAGGGGGCCCTTGGCATGTCCTGGGGGCCGTGACGGATTTACCTTGACTCGCCTGACTCCTGCAGAGCGCCAACCCCCATTGCTGCTGGATCAGGTTGTTGTGTGAAAACTTTGGGCCCCCACCCAGCTTTGATAAGGGAACACCACCACGGAAGTAATAATGCATGCTTTCTAATTTACCGTGTCTTCCTGTGACGGAGGTGTGGAGCTGACTGAACTCGCAAAGCCCCACGGAGTGAGGATATACCCATCATACAGATCACCAAGCCGAAGCTCAGTGAACCCATGGCCCGAAACCGCCAAGCCAAGTCCCCTCTTGTTGGCAGTCCTCCTGCTCAAGGGTGTCTCATTTTGGGGGACAGCTCCTTGTCCCTGAGCAGCCTTACATCCCCCGCGTCCTGAGTGTTAGCCCAGCATCCTCAAGGGGAGGGGACAGAAAATAGTATTTTTGTCCTGTCGCAGAAGAGGAAATAGAGGTTAAGCCTTAAGTCACAGCGTGGCCGTGGTCAGACTCACAGCTGGTGGCGTTTGAAGATGTGCAGGGAAGACGCAGACGCACGGCAAGCCCACCTTACACACGCGCTCTCGGTGACACCACACAGTGGTGGGCCTGATCCGTGATCCATCCTCATCATGGAGTCCCAGGCAGGCACCCTGCAGTTTGGGGGAAGAGCCCCCCGCCCCCCGGGGCTGGCCTCGGTACTAATACACTGCATTCCATACAACGTATGTGGATTTTTCTGGTCAATATGATTGGGTGTTCCCTGAGACTCCAGGAGAGCCCAGTGTCCCTCAGCCCTGTAGGCGGTCGGCCCATGACACGGAGGGAATGTTCCTGCCCAACCAGGCTCAGGGCTGGTGAAGGAATTTCTACCTGGGGGTGACGGGGCCCTCAGGGGATGCCCTACAATGCCCAGGGCTGTTTCTGTTGGTCACACTAGAGTAGGGGGGTGTTCCTGGCACGTGGCAGGTGGAGACCAGAGATGCTGCTCAGCATCCTACAGTGTCCGGGACGCCCTGCCTCAGAGTCCTCCAGCCCCAGATGTCAGCAGTGCTGAGGCTGAGAAGTCCTAGTCTAGCATGAGAGACTCTATCTATCTATCTGTCTGTCTACCTATCTATCTATCTATCATCTATCCATCCATCTGCACAACAATCCATCCATCCATCCATCCATCCATCCATCCATCCATCCATCCATTCCTATATCTATCTATCTATCTATCTATCTATCTATCTATCTATCTATCATCTATCCATCCATCTGCACAACAATCCATCCATCCATCCATCCATCCATCTATCCATCCATCCATCCATTCCTATATCTATCTATCTATCTATCTATCTATCATCTATCCATCCATCTGCACAACAATCCATCCATCCATCCATCCATCCATCCATCCATTCCTATATCTAGCTATCTATCTATCTATCTATCATCTATCCATCCATCTGCACAACAATCCATCCATCCATCCATCCATCCATCCATCCCTATATCTATCTATCTATCTACCTACCTATCTATCCATCCATCCATTCATGTAACTATCTACCTACCTACCTATCTACTATCTGCACGACCATCCATCCATCTCTATATCTATCATCTATCTATCTATCTATCTATCATCTATCCATCCATCTGCACAACAATCCATCCATCCATCCATCCATCCATCCATCCATCCATCCCTATATCTATCATCTATCTATCTATCTATCTATCTATCTATCTATCTATCTATCTATCTATCTGCCTACCTACCTACCTATCCATCCATCCATTCATGTAACTATCTACCTACCTACCTATCTATCTACTATCTGCACGACCATCCATCCATCTCTAAATCTATCATCTATCTATCTATCTATCTATCTATCTATCTATCTATCTATCATCTATCTATCTATCCATCCATCTGCATGACCACCCATCCATCCATCCATCCATCCATCCATCCATCCATCCCTATATCTATTTATCTATCTATCATCTATCTATCATCTGCCTAACTGCCTACCTATCCATCCATCCATCCATGCATCTATCTATCTACCATCTCTATGACCATCCATCCATCCATTCATCCCTATATCTATCATCTATCTATCTATCTATCTATCTATCTATCTATCTATCTATCTAACTATCATCTCTCTACCCATCTATTCTAGCTATTATCTTGCTGTTTATTCAATCTTATCCTATATCTACACCTCCTGCCTCCATCTTCACATGGCTTCTCCTCTGTGTCTGTGTCTCCTCTTCTGTCTCTTACAAGGACCCCTGTCATTGGATTTAGGGCCACCCTGATCTAGGATGAGCTCATCTCAGATCCTTCCCTTCATCCCATCTGCAAAGGCCATATTTCCACATAAGCTCCACAGGTTCTGGGTGATTGGGACATGGACATATATTTTGGGGATCCACCATTCAATCCACTACACCCATTTTGCCAGGACTATCCCCATTTTGGTTCCCGAAGTCCTGCTTCTGAGGACCCTGGCTTCTGAGGCAAATCTACATGGCCGGTCACCCTACCCCTAACACTTGTAGAGTAGGCACCATTCTGTTTCATCCTCGAGCCAAGTCAGGCTGCTAGGTGGGGCTTTCTGTGGATACCTGATGTCTCCACTCCTTCCCTCTGCAGGGAGCACGGAGGTCCCTGCTGACCAGGACGCGGGCTCCCCCTAGACACAGAATCCCCACCCCAATGGACTAAGACATCCCCGTCCTCATTACTGGCCCCTCCCACTGGCACCAATAATCTGGTTTTTGTCACTGTGGATTTTCCAGATTTGCTGTACACGAAATGTTCTGCACATTTCCTAGAAATAGAATTGCACACGATATGACCGTGTGCGTCTGCTTCTCTCCCTGAGCATCATGTCCTCAAGGTCCATGTGTCCTGTGGCCACTGTGTTTAAACAGGGGACCTGCTGTGGGGCGTGCCATCCCGGTCAGTAGTACCCCAGCGTGTTGTGGGCTACTGCACACACTCATTATCAGGAGAAGTGGTCACAGAGCCAGGGGATGGCGTGGGGTCCCTGGCGTGCTGCTGGGGGAGTGCCGAGAAGCTGGGATGGGGTGTTTGGTCCATATCTGCTGGACAGGTAGGCATGGCAGTGTGAGGCCGGGATTGGGTCATGCTTGGAGGGCATGACGCTGGACCTTCAGGGCAGCAAGGAACGTCCAAGGAGAAGCTGTCAGCATGCCATACAGATGTCACCTATCACGTGGAGGGCGGCACTGGGCAGGGGCTCAGGAGCCACCCACCCTGGGCCCCCCATGTGCCCTCCGGGAAGTCCCAGGCACCTGAGCTGGGTCGATGTTCCGCCTCCTGGAGTCTGAAGACAAGCATACGGCACTACGGAAGTTGTGTGATGTGCTGAGCAAGATAGAAACTACTTTCAGTGGGAAAGAGGATCTAAGGATAATTCTTGTGTTGGGTTGGGGTACAGATCAAATGCTCTGAGTGGTGTCATCACGCCTGAGCCCACATGGCTGGTTAACATGCTTGGGCAAAGCGCATTCAGCCGGTCCCTGTGACCTCGATGGGATCCCTGAATGTGGATACGGGGCCACGATCTTTGGCATGTATCTCCAATAAACTCTGTTCCCTAAAAGTTTGTGTCCCTGAAAATTTCTCTGGTATCTTAATAATCTCTGTGGTCTGCCGTGGTCTCTCCCCTACAATCTGTTTTCACCAACGGCGATATGCACGGAGCCCGGCATCCATACACAGCAACCAGCATGGAACCCAGTGGTGAGGAAGGTCACCCAGGTGCTGGTGTGAGCTGGAAATCCAAGCCACAGCTGGGAGGATGCTCTGCAGACAGGGGGCTGAACACGCCGGGCTGTGCATGGTCCCGCGGGTAGAAACTCAGCCCGTCTGCTGTGTGCATGCGTGTTTACAAGTGGGGATGGCCGTGTTTCCTTAGGAGGGAGTCGTGCTCAGGGAAGGAAACCAGCCAGCCATAGCTGGGGATGGGCATCTTGTGGTGGGGTTTCAGGAACGCCCCTTCAGCGGCTTCCTGTGTGTGTGACTCAGAAGCTGTGGCACCTAGCACACAGGCAATGTGTCCTGCAGTCGGTGTTTATAGCCCGGGGTGAGGAAGTAAGAGCACGGGCATCGGACAGCCGTTTGCTTCTGCTCTCTCTGCTTTACGCTGAGATACGATTCACCATTTTAAGGTGAATACTGCAGTGGCTTTGCGTGCGTTCACCATGGTGTGTGACCACCGCCAAGTGTAGCTCCAGAGCATCTCCAACATCCTTGCCACCAGCTGTGGTCATTGCTTACAGCTGCCCTAAGAAACAGATCTGGAGGGATTGATGGGCAACCTGCAATCTATCATCTGTCCATCTATATCTATCTGTTGTCTATCTACATATCTATGTATCTATCTATCCATGTATCTATCCATCCATCCAACCATCCATCCATCCAATCTATCATCTATCTGTACCTATCTGTTGTCTATCTATGTATCTATGTATCTATGTATCTATCCATCCATCCATCCATCCATCCATCCA
>CM052901.1:102507327-102521048 GCA_028534135.1 Potos flavus | reverse complement strand
GGCTTCCGGGGTCTCGGCGAGGGGACGGTGTTCATTTCCTCCTCGCGGCCGGGCTGCAGAGCTCAGAGATGACGAGCTCCGGGGCGTGGAGGGCAGGGTGCGTGCCTTCAGTGACGGTCCTCCCGCAGTCCTCCCTCTGCCTCACTGCTGAGGTCACGCACCTGTCATTTCCTACCTGGGGAACTCCCAGGGTGGCCTGGGAGTTTTCTCAAATTGCGCGGGTGCCAGGGCGGGGTGGAGAATCGATCTCTGCCCTCCAGCCTTGTGAACACCTGTGTTTCTCCTTCACACATCGCGTCCTCCCGCCCAGAACTCCAGCCCGGAGAAGCCCCCCGTGCCTTCCCTTCAAGGCACTGCCAGAATTCACGACTTACTCTTTTTCATAATGAGCAGACTTTTTCTTTCTAGTCGAGGTTCAGATTTACAGAAACACTGAGCAGATAGTATAGAGAGATCCCAACGGCTCTCCCACATGATTTTCGTCGACTCTTTACATTTTGGGCATTGGGATATTTGGCGCACCTGTTACAAAGGATGAGCCAATACTGATGCTCTAACCAATGTCCATATTTGATCTTAGGATCGCTCCTGGTGGTGTACGTTCTGCAGGTGTAGACAAATACGTAACGATGGGTATCCGTCATTGTACCACTCAGGGTTTTCCCTGCCCTACTACTCGACGATCCCATAGTCCTGAATACACATCGTTATATATTCGTCCGAACCCGCAGAAGGCGCAACTCCAGAACGGACCGTAATGTCAACTACGGACTCTGGGTGATGATCCTGACGTGTCCACGTGAGGTCATCGGCTGTAGCAAACGTCCCGTCTGGTGGGGCTCCAACGTCGATGGACACACTTCTCCTCAAATGCTCCTTCCTCGGGCTGCTTTCCGGTCCCCTCCGTGGGAGGACACGTCTCCCTCTCCGAGCCTCTGTTTCAGGTGGGGGCTCCCAACAGCAGAGCGGAACCCATCCCACGCTCCTCCCGTGCAGCCATCCCCTCCTTGCAGCCCCGACACCAGCTCCTGCAAGGGAGAACCCAAGCCTCCCCTTTGGTGTTTGCCTCCCCACAGCTCCTGCAGGCCATCTCGAGCAGACGTCCCCACAGAGTCACCCCCCGACATCCCTCCTGCCCAATGCATGCGAACGTTTCCAGCACCTGTGCAGGGGCACCGGCTGAGCGGTGGTAAGGACGTTCCCGCACTGCTGTGTGTCTCCGAGGGGGTAGACCGTGTTCTCCACCCGTGCCCCACAAGGGTCTCATGGGGTAATGTTGTCACTGTATGATAGGCAAAGAAATGGACACCTGGATGTCCCAGCGCTTTTGTCAAGGTCGCGAGCACAGGGAATGCTGAAGAAATAATTTTAATCCAAGTTCAGGACCTCAACAACTCATGCATTCACGGATCCGTCCATACAGTGAGCATTTGTTCAGCACCTACTGTATGAACCAGGCTCTAGGTACTAGGGGATGTAAGGCTAGGAAAAAACCCCCAAAACAAGAATCAGTAAAATACGATCATCTGTGTGCATCACTGTGTGTGTGTGTATAAGAAAGAAGAAACAGAGAAAGAGGGCTACGGTTTCGACACCAGCAGGCAAGGAAGTAAAAGCCCTAAGAAGAAACAGGTGGTTGAGACAGGGTCCCTTGCCAAGAGCTTGCTAAGGACGTCAGCAAATGTTTAAATTCCTCTCCCCCTCAACAATCTGCTCTACTTGTGGAGAGAGAGAAGCCTGGAGCGGGGACCCTGGTGGAATTGTAATGTCACCCAGTATGCGCGGTCATTCCCGGGTCGCCCAGCACTGCTCATCTCCAGGTCACCCAGCACACCTGCTCGTCCCCGGGTCACCCAGTGCACCTGCTGATCCCAGGGTCACATGGTACACCCGCTCATCCCTGGGTCACGCAGAGCATCTCCTTTTCCCCGGTCACCCAGCACCTGTTCAGTTTTGACCTGTTCATGTCCAGGTCCCCTCGTCATCCCCGGGTCACACAGTGCACCTTGCCATTCCCTAAATCCCCTCTGAGCATCATCCCCCACGGAGCTCTCGGTGGCTTTTCTTTGTCTTAATTGCCCACGTGGAGAAACACACAAGCCGCGGGCGCACACGGCCGTGGGCAGAGGCTCCAGCCCCTCCGCAAGGTGCATTCCACCGACCACAGGGAACTTCCTGGCTCATCAGAGCACCGCGGCTGTCAGGTTTCGAGAGACCCCTGCCTCTGCTGAGGGTCTTGTGGCTCCGGGCCAGCAGAGCCAGGCTCTCCTCGTTAGAACCGTCAGGCTAGCGTGTGATCATCCCACGGGCTCGGTTCGGTCCTGCCACCCGGGCGGTTGAAAGGCACGCCCCCCTTCTGCCCTTTCCACGTGCAAAGCTCTCATGCTACAGCCACATGCACACACACTGTCACTGGAAGCTCCCCGCTCGCTCAAGAGTCACGAGCTCCTGTGCAAAACACACAGACTGTGGTGAGGCCAGCTCCGGGCTGTGCAGGGCCCCGCAGAATGGCCGGACTCCTTCTTCATCTCAGGTCAGTGGTGCCAGAGCGATCGGCGCCCGGGGATTTATCTTTGCAAGCGAGCACGGCGATCCAAAATAGAAAGACCTTTGGAACATTGTGGGAAGGGACCCGGAGGCTGGCATTTCCAAGGGGATAATCATCCCCTGACACACAGATCCATGCCTGGTTTTGAAGGAGGAGGAGCCCAGAGAGGCGGGGGTAAATTTCAGGCAAGGTCAATGTGCAAGAGAAAAAGGAGGCTGTGGCTTTCGGGGGGATGACAGAGAATGACTCCCTCAGCTCTGAGCCTCTGGGTCTGTCCACGGATGTCTCGGAGACGTGAACCCCGCTGTGGGCTCCGGCACCTCTGCCATCTGGCTGTCCAGCCTTTGCAGCTCTGCCAAATTCAGTCCTTCGTCTTTAATTAGCAGGGACGTGCGGGCACTCAGGGTCTGGACGTCTGGGTCCGGCCTCCTGGTATGGGGACTCAGTCTCTCCCACGTCTATTGGTAGGGACATCCCCTCACATTTCTCAAAGACTTTAAGGGAAACCGTCACTCTTGAGACACAATTTAAAAGCTGATTCTTTTGCCCTCCATATGGAATGAAGGAAATTATCTGTGCAAACAATTATTTTACTTTTTTTTTTTCAGATTTCTTTCCTTTTTTTTAAATTTAATTTCATTTTTTCAGTGTTCCAAGATTCCTTGTTTATGTACCACACCCAGTGCTCCATGCAAACAATTTTAGAAGCCGAACTAACTAGAAAGGTTTTCTTTTGGAAGGAGGCCTTTTTTTTTTTTTTTTTTTTTAAGGTGTTATTTTTAACTAATCTTTGCACCCAACATGGGGCTCGAACCCACAACCCTGAGATCAAGAGTCGCATGTTCTATGGACTGAGCCAGCCAGGTGTCCCTCCCTAGGGAGATTTGACACATTTTTTTGTTTTGTTTTGTTTTGTTTCATTGCTTTAAAACAATATATTGTTTTGTTTTATTGCTTTAAAAAAATATTGTTTTATTGCTCAGAAAATATATTTTTGTTGTTGTGTGGGTTTTTTTTCGAGGAGAGGGGCTCTCTTGGGTTGGGGTGGTGTGTGTTCTGGGCAGAACCCTCTGGGCATCCTGCAGAAAGTGGGTGGGTGGGAGACCCCTCGTAGGCTCTCAAAAGCCTACATTGGGGAGTGCACAGTGTCAGTGGAGAGAAGGGAATGGTGTAAAGGGGATAAAACCAGCACTCTGGGAAGGAGTGAGTGTGAGTTTCGAAAGAGGAGAGCGTGAACTCAAAGTCAGCCCTTAGCCTGAAATTCCCCGGAGCCAGACCTGGAAAGGTGGGGAAGAGGGCGCCCCTATGCAGTTCTCTGGTCTTCAACAAGGGAGCCATGAACACACAACGGGGGAATGCATGGTCCCTTCAACACGCCCTGTTGGGAAAACTGGATGTTCACGTGCAAAATAATGAAATTGGACCCTTGTCTCACCCTCCCCACCACCACCACACACACAAGAATTAACTCAAAATGCATTAAAGACTCAAACCTAAGATCTGAACCCTTAAACTCACAGAGGAACATGCAGGGGAAGGGATTTTCGGTGCTCGAATTCAGTCATGATTTCGCAGATGGGACGCCAAAAACACGGGCAACAAAAGCAAAAACAGATGGGAACGGTGGCCTCGAATATAAACGTTGCATGGCAAAGGGAATGATCCCCAGAGGGAAAGCATGATCTATCTGTAGAACGGGAGGAAATATTTGGGAATCACGTATCTGATCCACGGAGCTTGTGTTGGGGGCATGGTAGACCACCGTGAAAAAAAAAAAAAAAATACAGCCACTACCCAAAATAGATTGTGAGTGTTTGCTTTATGGTAAGAGTTCTTAATTTTGGTTTATCTGTAAAAATCCAGCAATTTGTCCTAAGGACGCAAAAACAGATTAACTCGGTGTTACCGTTATTGTATAATTATGTGGTTTCCAGTCTCCCTGGGGAATAAAAAGGACTCTCTGATTGCTTGATTTTCCAGGTGGTTGGTGGCATTTCATTGATTCTCTGGAGGACTCTTCACATTTGTGCTCCTGATGGGTAAGTCCACCTGTCCCTTGTCGGCTGTGTAATGCTCAGCACTCTTGAAGCAAACCTCCTAGCTTCTCCGAGTGGCTCCCCGAGCCTTGCAAATCAGAGTCTGTGTTTCTGAAAACCGTCTGTGGGCTCTCAATGGTTCTTTTGCTTTTCACTGAATGTCCTTGAAAATTCTCCAGACACGTGTATCTTCCTGGGCCAGATTCGCACTCAGAGATCGTCCAGTAGGGAATCCCCATGCATCGTTTCATTTGTAAATGAGGGCGCAGACTCCAAGTTCACTTTTCAAACAGCCCTAGCTTTGTACACAACGGAGCCCTAGCCCTAGCTTTGCATACAACAGAACAAAACTGGAGACCCATCGACACAAACCTCCAACCCACTGGTTCCACAGGAGAATGAAGGCTCCCTCTTCTTCTGACATCCCTGTCCAGGCACCACAGAGAGACAATGGGGATTGAGCTTATGTCCAGATGATTAAATGTATGTGCAAAACTCCCATATATAATGGAGGCTCCATTTTGGTTGCTAGCATTAATCAAACTAGTCTGGCGTTTCCTGCCAAGTCTGTGATTGTGCAATTGGGAGTATATTGTTTGGGAACAAGAAAGCCACTCTTCCAAAAAAAAATTAAGCTTAAAGATCTGAAATTGTACATTGAACTCCCAAGAGGCATGCTCAGAATTATGACTGAGTGTTCAAGCTTTAACAAATGCCTCAACTTTTTATGGTCTTGACCTATGGGAGCCAAGCTCATCTGTTCCACTTTGCTTCAAAACATTACAATTTCTGATTTTCAAATGGAAAAATCGGGCTAGCAATGCTTCCTCCTTTTGATGAGAGACACGGATGTCAGGTTAGGCATTTTCCTGCAGTCATCCTCTTGTCAAACCAATTATTTTTGGCCTCCTTTTGGACCTCAAAATAGGACCACTGATAAGTAGGGAAATGTATATAAAAATAAGTCAATTTATACCTTTTTAAGATGCACACAAAGTGGATGAAAGAATCAGTTCCCACCATGATAAGCAGGCACATCGTATTAAAGATTTGATTTTGACGTAAACGGAATTAATTTTGTGAGATCTTTCGTACTTCTCCAGCAGATTGTGTCACTCAGTATAAAAGCTTGAAACATACCGTGAACTATGTGTTCCTGTGAGAATCCTGAATGCAAGTTCATTCAGAATATCTTTGTAGTTCAGACTTATTATGCTGCCCTGGGTAGTGGAAGGACCATTGCAAGAAGTGGGTGGGTTTTCTCATTTCTCGTGATCTCATCCTGGGCCTGTAAGTCTTCTCCAGTGAGCCGACCCCAACCTAACTTCAATGCCAATAGCATATTCCCTTTTAGGTAGAATTAGAAAAAAAATAAGAGCACAAATAATGACCAAAATACCAGCGTAAAGTGGACCTCCTGCACATCCACAAAAATGGACAATTCCAAGGAGCATCTACCCCACTGATTCTCAAAATCGACTAATTTATTCTGCTTTGTAAGGAACACAAACATAATTACTCTCATCTGAAAAATCAGGCAGCAGGTCTTTCAACTCTCGATCGGCAGACAGAGAAGATCATGTTGGCTGTGTTCAATTTGGGAGAATTTCTGTGTAAACTCGCAAGCATTGTTGTCCCATCGCTGGGTTGGATTAGGTTAACATGCCATTTGTTGGTCCTCAAAGGTGTCAAAGCATAACACAAATCGACTAGGGCTTAATATTCTTCCCCTTAATCGGTTGGGGGAAGCCAGCTTGTATTGCAACCCCTGGGTCTTAGTACAACAAAGTGTATGTGTTCCCAGGATGTACATGTTCTACATGCTGACATAGGGATCCAAACTCACATGGCGACTTCACTACCTAAAACACCACCCTCCTTAGTTAACAAGAGTGGAGAAAGACACCGAGGAGTCACGTGCGGGCCACACACCTTGTGTGTTCTCACACACGACATTGCACCAGGCAGGACGGCTCACATGGCATTTCCCTGCTGCAAGGCATGCTGGGAAATGTGGGGAGCCGATGGAGCCATCAGTGGGCACCAGTCTCTGCCCAAAACCCTCCGAACACAGATCCCCTGACTGCAGCCAGACAGCAAAACAAACGCTCGTAAATGAGATTTCTGTCCTCATCCCGGGGGATATCCAGATGTTCTATGGGAATTTCAGGCCAACAGCTGTACAAACGGCAATGGTACAAGTCAAGTAGATGTGAAGATACCAAGGAAGGTATCAACGTAGATTCTAGATCGGTGTGGATTCCAGGCGGTATGGACGATGGCTAGAATTAGGCATCTCTGTGAGGAAGGCTGCTACCACAACAAACAAGAAAGAACAGGAAATACCAAGTGTTACCAATACCTTGTGCATTGTTGGTGGGAATGTAAAATGGTGCGGCTGCTGTGGAACACAGTATGGCAGTGCCTCAGAAAATTAAAAATAGAACTACCCCGTGATCAAGCAATTCCACTTCCGGGTGTATACCAAAAAGAATTGAAGGCAAGGTCTTGGAGAGACATTTGTACACCCATGTTCATAGCAGCATTATTCACAATAGTAGGAATGTGGACTAGACCCAAGTGTCCATCCACAGATGAGTGGAGGAGCAAAGTATGGTCCATGCATAGGGCGGAATATGACGCAGCCTTGAAAAGGAAGGACGTTCTGCACCTGCTATGACCTGGATGGACCTCAAGGACATGGTGCTCAGTGACATAGGCCAGACACAGAAGGACAAATCCTGTGTGATTCCAGATATACAAGGTCCCTAGAGAAGTCCCATCCATAGAGACAGAGAGTGGATGATGGTGCCAGGGGCTGGGGGATAGGGATGGGGAGTTAGTGTTTGATAGGGACAGACCTTCAGTTTGGGCAGATGGAAAGTTCTGGATGTGATGGTGGGGATGGTTGTGCAAGAGTGAATGTGCTTCATGCCCCTAACAGTATATTGCCTCCTGATTAAAATGGCCAATTTTATGTTATAAATGTCTTAATTCAGTTACAAGGAATCAGAGAGGCCCAGTACAACTGTATAAGGCTATTTTTAACTCACCACTTAGTTCTTGGAAGGTAGAAGCCCAATCCCTCCATAGACAATGTAGCCCTGAGTCGACCCCGTGTTCTGTCCCAGCCCCCGTGAGTCTGGCCAAGGGGCTGGAGACAAGGTCACGCGGCCATCAGACATTCAAGCACATACAGTGTGCAAAGCCATGGTGTCTAAATTGAGGCTTGTGATGTGTCCATCAGACAAGTAAATTGATTGTCACCCTTTTAGCTTGGGAGAATTGAGGACAAGTGGCCTCATTTGGAAGAGAATGTTCTGGGCAAAGAGGCCAGATGGGCAGATGGTCGTGAACAGAGAGTGCAAGAAATGTCAGAAATCGGAGGAGGAGATGAACCATGAGAGACTGTGGACTCTTGAGCAACAGACTGAGGGTTTTGGAGGGGAGGGGGTGGGGGGTTGCGCGAGCCTGGTGGTGGGTATTGCATGGAGCACTGGGTGTGGTACATGAACAATGAATCTTGGAACACTGAAAAGATAAAATAAAAGTAATTGGAAAAAAAAAAAAAAGAAATGTCAGGGAAGGCTCAGACTGGGGCAGAGGAAGGAATGTGATTTCTTAAGCCTCATGTGTATTTGTGCAATGTTTTAAGGGATATTTTGAGACTCTTCCTCTTGCAAACAAGGCTTATGTGTGCCTTTTAAAAAGTAGAGAGATCCAATTTCATGAAAATGCAATTAATTTCTGCAGTCTTGCTTGAGACTTGGGTCCACCAAATCCCTTTATAGAGCAGAGAGGGCACCCCTATTCGTAGATCCGGACATCCCAGGAATTTGGCGAGGCACCTGTCAGATATATCAGGGGAGCTCTTTGGAAGGCACACTGGGATCTCAGAGGCACAGACTGGGTGGGAAGGAGCTATGGTAAGCAGGATTCTGAAGTAGACCTAGTACACACACCCTGTATCATCCCCTCCCCCGGAGTATGAGCAGGACCCATGAGCGTGATGGCTGTCACTCCCCGGATGATGTTACTAATCAGGTAACTGTGACTTTATCAGAGGGAGATTATCCTAGGTGGGCCTGACCGAATCAGAGGATCCCTTCAAGAGAAGGTGAATTCTGCCAACCACAAGAATGAACCAGAAGAGGAAGTCAACCGTCACATGAGAACACAGCCCAAGCTAATTCTTGTTGCATTTTTTTTTTTTTAAACCCTGAGCAGAGAGGACCCAGGTGACTCATGCCTGGAATCCTGACCCACTGTCACTGGGATATAATGCATCCATCTTGTTCCACGCTGCTAAATTTGGGGGACATTTGTTACACATCAACAGCTAATACGGCAGCTGAGGATTGGCAGAGCTGAGCTGGAGGAGGACTCAGGGGATGACCAGAAGACGTTTCATGGGATCTCTGTGAAGGATGAGATGGCTGGGTATTTCACACCTGGGCTCCGTACTCTTAAACTGCTCGTTTCCCAGGAACTGTAGGGTAGAAACTAATCAGAACTAACCAGGGCAGAACTTTCCATGTCCGTGGCGCAGTGAGAGACATCACTTCTGACTCACAGGGGCTCCTTGGATTGAGGACACATCACTTCGGCAGGAACTCGGAGCACAGAAGAGAATATGGCAGACCCTCCGCTCATGCAGATGGGATTAGTTAGGATGAGATTGTGGGGTTGGATCCAATATGACCAGTGTCCTTATAAGAATACCACAGAAAACCAAAGACAACGAGCAGATTGGAGGGATGCATCCACAAGCCAAGAGGTGCCAAAGATTCCTGGAAAAACCACTGAGTCCTGAAACAGACTCTCCATCAGAGAATCCACACGGAACCAACCCCATTGACACCTTGCCCTTGGATTTCTAGTCCCCAGAACTGAGAGAATACGTTTCTGTTGTTCAAGGACATCCAGTTCAGCATTTCGTCGTGGCGGCTCTGGGAAACCAATGCACATCTGAACGAAGGATTTGGATATCAATCATGATCTCCACTCAAGGGAATTTCAGGCAAGTAGCCAGTAGGTGCAGCATCCAACACGCCTGTGTGCAAATAGGTGCAAATCACGCTACACGTACCAGTGTATCTACTCAATATGACAAAAGGACAGGTTAGTGCCCCCAGATAGTTATTTCAACCACCCCTTACCAAGCATAAATCTCAGGGTTGGAGAAAATGATTCTGGATCCAGCCCCACTGAGATTCTCTGTCTCTGTCTCGGGGCAAGAATATGTCACAGGAGAGGAATATTGAGAAAATGTCCCAACACCTCCTGTCCACAGGGCAAGTGCAGCTTTTTGGTGGGCTAATGGATGATGACCAGCCATGTGGATCCTAGCAGTTGACTCTTTGACATTCAAATATGACAACTCGTATGTAGGTGATTCAGAAGACGAATCCTGATGGCAACGAAGCATCTTCGGCAAATCTCCCACGTCCCCTCCAGTTGGGGTCTGCTGGTGACAAATCATCCCCCTGCCAATTCATGTCTACATCCCATGTTTTGTCCTCACCTGTGTCTGGTTACAATACGAGAAGCACTGGGCACCAAATACCTTCTAGTGGCCAGCACATCAGTGCAACTATTTATTAGATTTAGACAGATTTAACTGGGACAACAGGTGATCAGAATGCTTGAGTAACCAGCTGTAAATCCCACACGACCAAAGTTATTAAGGATGCAGGAAGCTTCTACAGAGAGAAGGAGTAACTCCTCAAAAGAAAGCCAAAACAACCAAAGTCCACCTCCTTTGGTGGATTTCGGGGAGGATCTTCCTGGCTTGAACATGACCGCCATCTTGTGTATCTTCATATAACGGACATATCGAGCTCTTCTCTTCTTATAAGGAGAGTAAACCCAGTGTGGTTTACCCCACCCTCATCTGACTCTAATGACTTCCCAAAGGCCCCCACCTCCTAAAACCATCCCACTGGGGGAGGAGGGCTTGCACATGTGAACTCCACCAACCTGAACCACAATCACAGTCTACTTGGTGGGCTCACTCACCCTTTCTGATCGTTCTCCAAGCACCGATGCAGACAGAGCTGCCATGATGCCATCAGCAAAGACTCACTTGAATGCCACAGACTCTAAGCCACGGTGCGTCACCCCATCACACCCTCCAAGACCCGATGATCTCATGCCTCAGCCTCCCCATGTCTCCCTACCTGTCACCCGCCCTCCCTGAGTCAGGCATACCACACTTCTGTCGGTTCTTTGGACCCACTCAGTCCTTCCTGCCTCCAATAGATGGATCAGAAGCAATAATTATAGAAATGACAGGAGACGAATGTTGTCGGCCAAAGACATCAGAAAAAAGTGATGACATTGGAGGTCTCACTGCAAACAGAAAACGGAACCAATCTTAGACATACTCTGGTGGATTTCTCAAACCTCACATCTGTGAAGCCCCGGGACAGGAACAAAATACTCTTAATAGGATTTTCTGATTATAACCAAATTGATTTGCATTTTCCTCTCCAAGAGCAAAACTAGAATTGGCTGACTGTAATGGTTTCAATACTTTCCTGTGTAGCCTAGTGCCACTTAAAGAGGGGAGAGTCTTCCCGCATTAAAATTTAAGATAGAAAACCTTTTTAAGAATTTACGTATTTTCTGAAATCCCCTCAAATGTCTTATGTTACAAAAAAAAAAAAAAAAATACATTTGTTTGGGAAAGACAAGGTGGGGTATTTTAAGAGCTGGGCATCCATGACCGTGCTGATATGGTTATCCTTTATAATTTCAGAAATTCAGGACGCTCCTCTTACTTTACCGAGGACCCCGCCTAACGTGTAGGACGTGGCGTCGCCATGTACCAGACCCGCAGAGACCAACAGCCGTGCCATCCGGGTCACGGACAGCCAGAGAATCTGGTGAGCGTGCGTGCTTCCTTGGGAGTGAGTGCTGTGTGCTTTCTGTAAGCTACTTGGTGCAAAATCGGATCCCAGACATTGACCTTGCCCTACAGGTGCTTGTGGGGGACATGAGAGGGGCCTCCCTGCTGTGCTAATCGTATGAGGCACCGTCTACGGCGGACCCCACATGAAGGAATCCTACAGTGACATCTTTATCCCTACACCAAACCATCTTTGTCAGAGATTGAAGATCGGAAGAGGAGACTGACATCAGCACTTTTCTTCCAGTGTGTTCTCCTGGGGGCACCTGGCAGTCGGACCCGGGAGCGAGGGTCCCGTGCACCTGGGCCACCTGGAGCCCGGTGGGTTCCGAGCCATCGCTGGGCTGAGACAGCTCAGTCAGCGCCCGGCGGGTCTACGGGACATGCACCAGCGATGAATGGTAGATGAGATGTCTAGAACAACTTGCTCGCTCTCCACAAGAGCCCCAGAGGAAGACGCTCTTCTATCCCGTCACTGCTGTGTGACTCTCGGATTTTCCTCCGAGAAGTCGGCGTCCAGGGATCGGTAGTCTCAGTCGTGGAAACCGAGCTTCGGTAAGGGCTGGCCGTGCTAGCAACACGCAGGGTCTCCCCAGTCACATCCCGCAAGGCTCCCCTGAGCCCAGGCTCACTCGGCGGCCGGGGACATGGCAGACGCACGTTGGAATCTCCACATCTTCCGCGCATTTCCAGGCGTAGGAGCTACAAGGAATAAAAGGGCCCTTCCCCCCCATCAAGAAGGCACGCTCCTCGTCCGCAAAGGTTCTCCAAGCTTGATGTTTGAACGTGAGCTCCGTGCGTGTCTGGGGAGAGTTGGTGCAAGAAAGAACCTCAAAAAAAGTGCACCCTCACAATTGCACATACTGTGTGAGTCTATGTGTGCACCTGCTCTAGGAAAAGTGTGCAGGGTTTTTGTTCGCCGCGAAAGAGACCGTGGACTCCAGGTCGTAGAGAGCCGTCAAGGAAACGGTTAAAAGCATGGGATTCGGCCGCCCCGCGCCGCTCCTCTGGCCCTCTCGAGAGGCAAAGGGACAAAGAGAAAGCTCACTGGGAGCACACTCTTGTCCAGACGGCATCTCAGAGCACCTCTGAATTTCTTTTCCTCAAGCCTGGACGGGTCGGGCGAACACACCCAGGGCAGCCGCGGTAAGGGAGCCCGGGAGAGGTCTGCACCGGGGACGAGTGTCAGCGGCGGCCGGGACGGGGCTGTTCCCCACGTCTGAGCTCCTCTCGGGAGCTGATCACAGACCTGTGGCCTCTCGTCGGGCTCTGCGATGCCTCGCTCTGCGTCTCCAGGGAGGCCGGCTCCTCGGGGACCTTGCTCCTTCCCGCGGCAGATTGCTGGTGACTTAAATCTCGTCTCCAGTCTCCTGCCAGGATGACCGGTGGTCTGACCTGGAAGGGACTTTGGGGACCTGCGTGTTCAGACTTGAGAAACGCACGTCTCGACGGCAACGTGGCAGGTTTGGGTAACGGGAGCGCATCTGAGTTTCCACGTCCGATGATGGCTCAGTTACCGTTGGGTATAAGACACACGTCGGCACGTATATAAATGTCCTCGGCCCCACACACATACACACCCACCGCCTCTACACACGCACGTCCCTACACAGACACGCACACGTACCAACATGCTTAACAAACGACTACATACAGACAATGCCCCACAACGTACTTTGCAATATCAATGATACGAATGTTCCCCGCCAACAGGCGCCGTCCGCAAGTGTGTTCTCCTTTGTTCAGACATAGCGGCAATGGGGACTTCTCTTTTATTCCTATTATCACTATAATTATGATTGCAAGTGATTTGTTTTTTTATTTATAATTGAAAGAACCATTTATAGTTGCAAACAGCTAGGTTCTTTTCTTTTTTTCTCTTTTTTTTCCCCAAATACTTTTATATTGTTTTTTCAGTGTTCCAAGATTCATTGTTCATGCACCACACCCAGTGCTCCATGCAATCCGTGCCCTCCTCAATACCCACCACCAGTTTCACCCAACCCCACCTCCTCCCCTCCAAAACCCTCAGTTTGTTGCTCAGAGTTCACAGTCTCTCATGCTTCGTCTCCCCTCTGATTTTCCCCCATTCACTTTTCCTTTCCTTCTCACAATGTCCTCCATGTCTTTCCTTACGCTCCACACGTAAGTGAGACCATATGATAACTTACTCTCCCTGCTTGACTTATTTCACTCAACATAATCTCTTCCAGTCCAGTCCATGTTG
>CM052901.1:102488598-102507227 GCA_028534135.1 Potos flavus | reverse complement strand
TGTTTTTCCTTACGCTCCACACGTAAGTGAGACCATATGATAACTGACTCTCTCTGCTTGACTTATTTCACTCGGCATAATCTCTTCCAGTCCCGTCCATGTCGATACAAAAGTTGTGTATTCATCCTTTCTGATGGAGGCATAATATTCCATTGAATATATGGACCATATCTTCTTGATCCACTCATCTGTTGAAGGGCATCTTGGCTCTTTCCACAGTTTGGCGATTGTGGCCATTGCTGCTATGAACGTTGGGGTACATGTGGCCCTTCTTTGTGCTACATCTGCATCTTTGGGGTAAATACCCAGTCGTGCAATGGCAGGGTCATAGGGTAAGTCTATGTTTAATTCCTTGAGGAATCTCCACACTGTTTTCCAAAGTGGCTGCACCAACTTGCATTCCCACCAACAGGGGAAGAGGGTTCCCCTTTCTCCACATCCTCTCCAACATTTGTTGTTTCCTGTCTTGTTGATTTTGGCCATTCTCACTGGTGTGAGGTGGTATCTCAGTGTGATTTTGGTTTGAATCTCCCTGATGGCTAATGAGGATGAACATTTCTTCATGTGTCTGTTAGCCATTTGTATGTCTTCTTTGGAGGTGTCTGTTCGTGTCTTCTGCCCTTTCCTGCAAGAGCTTGTGAATCGTGGGTGGATTTATTCTGTGCTTGTGCATCAGCTAGAATACCTCTCACCCTCTCCATGGTGCTACGGTCAGCCCTAAGCAGGGTCAGATCTCGCATTCATCAGGGGTCTCCAGAGAAACAGAACAGATAGGATGTGTACATGTATATGGAGAAATTTTTTTTTTTTTTTTTTTAAGGAATCGGCTTGTGCTGTACTCGGAGCTGAGAAGTCCAAAATCTTCAGGGTAGACCAGCACTCTAGACATGCAGGAAAGAGCTGGTGTTTGAGCTGAGGGGTACAGACCCTGTGCCAGCAGAATTCCTTCTTGCTCAGGGGCTTCGTCTCTGCTTAGTCACTTCTTAGTCACTTAACGCCTTCAACTGATTAGACGAGGCCCACCTGCATCCTGGGCGGCAATCCGCTTCATTCAGAGTCCACAGCTTGAAATCTTAATCTCATGCTAAAAAAGATGCATATAAATGAAACACCATTAAAAGAAACATCGAGAATAATATTTGACCACATCTCTGTGGCTTGGCCACGTTGACACATCACATTGACCATCACTGATCTGCTCGGCAGTCAGGAAGAAAGCCATGACCAAATGACCAGAGTTGGCCAGGACCAGGAGCTGGTGACAGGCTCCATAACGTCTCAGAGAAATTTTGCTTACCAGCAGGGGCTAAGCCCCATTCATCGAATATTCACTTGCCACGCAAAACACGTGAGTTGGTAAAACTCTCACGTCTCCCTACCTCATGGACCTGGCATATTACAGCCTCCCGAAGGTACAAGCATCACTGTCTATTCTTTGTCCCCCTGGATGCATCGACAGCCTTGCACCGAAAGTCTGAAAAATACAATGATGCCTTGCTGCATTTCATGGCAAAGAATTATTTTTTTTTCCTCTGTGGAATACTTTTGCAGAAAAAATACCAGACATCAGAGTGCACATCTCGGCGTCTTGGACGTTCGTGAACTCCCCATTCCTGGGCATCTTGCAAGAGTGCAGATTCTGACCTAGCAGGTGAAGGGCAGAGCTGAGATCTCGGCGTTGGTAACCAGCCCCCGGGTGAGGTCGATGCTGCAGGTGCATGGGATGCACTGTGGGCATCGGCACATGGACCTCCACCCTCCGAAAGCCGGACAGAAGCAGGCATGAGTAGGTTGCTTGACTTGCAGCGTCTGTGGGCTGTCCTTAGGTGAGTTTCTGTCGGTCCTGGAGTGTCATGCAGGCAAGGCATTGCCCACAACCCGGAGCTCAGGTGTGCGGGAGGCGGCGGCCACGCGGGGGGTCTCCTGGGTGTTAGTTTTGTGCAGTCAGGCGGGAAGCATGGCTCGTGACCCACATGAGATAACATTTTGGCCGGCATGTCCTCATTCTCAAGGTGTCAACCCAGACATCCAGCCCTATTAAGGTGCTCTCATGCCGCCGCACGGGGAGGCAGGGAGCCAGCCAGCGCACAGAGAAAACTAGACACAATAGAGCCCTACCTGCTTTTAAACTCCCGGTACCGACACGCATCCGTGACACCCAGCCATCCCCTCACCTGCGTTCACGAGACACTGTGCCCCAGACAAGAGCGGGCAAAAGAGGTGTCCTTGCACCATTGTGGGCGCTGTGCGGGGTGACGCTTGCCCAGACAGCTGGGTGAGCCGAGGGGGAGAGGACGCCTGTGCCTCAGCCGGGGGCAGACGGTGTGGACGGCGGCACCGCCATGGGCCGGCCTGGCTGGACGCAGCGGAAGTGGCCGTGGGCGGGGAGGGCCAGGAGGCTAGCGCACGAGCTCGGAGACCACGGCGATGGGCACCTCTTGCTCTCTTACGTGGACTTTGGCTTTCATTCTCACTGAAATGAGAAACTGGCGGAGGTTTTTTCCCTCTGATGGAGCTTATTCTCAGACCCCCAGGGAACTCCTCGCCATTTCTGGGAACGGTGACCCGCCTTCCAACGCAAGCCCTGCCCCTCTGTTGGAGGGCTGTGCTCACTGCCGGATCCCGTGATGCCCACTTGAGTAGCACGCTGGAAGTCTGAGAACGTCACATAGCCCCGCGCGTACGCTATAAATACCGCGTCCCTCACTTCTCAGCCTGGACGGCCCCCAGATGGCCGGCTGTGCTACTTGCCAGAGCATCACCATGGGATAAGCTCCAATCACCTCTGTGTGGCCGGCTTGATAAGTCCCCTTTCGTTAGCTAATTTCCTTTCTCCTATCACCTCCCGACCGCCTACCAGAGCCCCTGCCCCTCTCTGCATTCAATCCTCAACCCCGGCTCTCTTCTGGGAGAAGCCCCACTGGGACCCCTGACCTGGGTATGAAAGTCATCAATCCGACTGCTGTGCTGAGCTTCTGATGCAGGAACGGATGTTGAGAGAAGTAGGGCAGGTAGAGGCTGGCGTCCGGGGAGAGAGGGCAGCTTGGAGCACACTAGACACAGAGGTGGCGCAATGAGAAGCAACACATCAGGGACTTACTGAGAAACTGCATGACTCCGTCAAGACGACTGATGTGCTTGTCCAGGCTTCTCTTTTCCTCGCTAAGCCTACTCCTCTGACCTTCGTGTCTTCGTTATCCCTTCTTGATCGTTCTGCCACTTCTCCCTCCTTCGCCTTGCCGTGTCCAGCTCTTTCTCCCACCCCTCCCTCCGATCTGGTTCGTCTCCGTTGTCACAGGATGTAATTCACGTCAAGGCTTTGGTGGAGTGTGTTGGAGGTGTTGCACACTGAGCCAGGTACCGGGAGGCAGCAATTACTGCTTCTCATCCGAGGTGCGATCGACAGAGGGACACAGAATCAGGATGCAGCACAAAGTCACACCAAGTCTGTCGGATGTGAGGACATGTTAGGAAAAGAAATCTTGCTTGTGTTTCCTGAGTGGTGTTTATAAATCCATCTTTCTTATAAAATTCATTCAGTGCACATTCACTTATTTCTCTTCTGATCCATAAATACATAAACAAACACAAATGTAGCACATAATTGTCTTTTAATTCATTGGAGCTGGTTGTGTTGTCATATGAGCCTTCAAGAAGACAGTGGTTTTCATCAGAAGTGGGTCGGGAGTAAAACAGGTTTGGTTTGTGTGACATATTCTAGTGTTCAAGGCACTGTCGACTTTAGTTCATTTGTCTCTTAGGACAGTCCTGGGAGGCAGGTCCCATCCCCACCACCGCTATCGTCATCATCCCCACCATCGTCATCATCACCATCACCACCACAATCGTCATCATCACCACTATCATCACCACCACCATCATCTCCACCATCGTCATCATCGTCACTGCCATCACACTGTCATCACTATCAAGATCATCACCATCACCACCATTACCACCACCATGATCACCATCATCCCACCATCACCACAATCAGCATCATCCCCACCATCCCCACCATCATCACCACCACTGTTACCATCACCACTAATATGATCATCCCCACCATTGTCATCACCATCATCCCCACCACCATCATCATCATCACTACCATCACACTGCCATCACCATCATGATCATCACTGTCACCACCATTACCATCACCACTACCATTGTCATCACCATCATCCCCACCATCACCACAATCAGCATCATCCCCACCATCCCCACCATCATCACCACCACTATTACCATCACCACTACCATTGTCATCACCATCATCCCCACCATCATCCATCATCACCATCGTCATCCTCGCCATCATCCACCATCACCACCACAATCACCATCATCACTGTCACCATCATCCCCACCACCATCATCATCATCACTACCATCACACTGTCATCACCATCAAGATCATCACCATCACCACCATTACCATTACCACCATCGCAATCACCATCATCCCCACCATCATCACCACCATTACCAGCACCACTAATATGATCAACATCACCACCTATGTCATCACCATCACCATCGCCATCATCGTCGCCATGTTACAGGAGAGAAAATTAAGCTCCACGGAAGTCCAGCCTTGCCCAGTGTCACAGAATTAATAATTAACGGCACCATCTTTCATGCCCAGTACCTCCCAATACACAGCTTTTTCCCTCTCTGCCTACTAGTGCTACAACGTGCTGGAAACCTTCCTGCAAAGACATACACAGCTGGCCCTTTCTTTCCTCCCCGACTTCCCTTCCTCCCATTTGCTCCCTGGAACGTGGGGACCATCATCCCAGACCATGAGGACAGGGGCCGTTACTCCAGCTGGAGAAGCAGGAAGGTGCCAAAGCCTAGTTTCAGAGGAGTCTGACACACAGCCAGCACAGCAACTCTGGACCTGAACCACGGGCTCACCTTGACCTGAGAGAGAATCAAACTGACGTCCTTTTTAAGCACCGTTGTCCTAGGGTTCCTGTGCCTGCCCAACCTAACGGTGATGCACTCAAGCTGCACGTACTCTGCAAACTACCCGCTCACGCCCCCATCCCTGCGCACGCGTCAAACCCTCCATCCCAGCTACTCCAGAGGCCGCTCAGCTATTTTCATAATCTGATTTGCTTTTACTCCACGTCGGAGGGGATAAAAGCCGTGACCTGCAAGGACAGACCTGAATGAAAACACTGGGGATAAGCATTTGTTTGCAAAGAGCTGGCTCATCGGGAGGGGTGTCCGAGAAAGCTATTAAAATGCATGCAAAAATCCAACGTTGCTCTACAATGCACATTTTCCATCTCTGGTTTGAGTCAGTCCAGCAAAGGAAAGAGATCTTTGGCGTGTGGTATCCTTTACCCCTCACGGCATGCCATCCCGTGATTGTCACCGCTACAGGAGTTATAAACACTTTCCCACCATCATCCTGCAAAGCTCCCTGGGAAAGGGGATGTCAACCCACCATCAGACCCCACCTGGCAACGGAGTGGTCAGCTCAGAGCCCGACCGGCCATTATCGCATCTCAGCCTTGCCCTTCTGCCACCGCGTGGTCCTTGCGTGTGGCACGGCCGGTCCTCGGAAGGGGGTCAATGGCTTACGGTGTTTTCCTGACACAGTGCAATTCCGGCGGTCACAGACAGTGAGGTTTGGGGCTTGGTGACAGCTCGTGTCTGAGGGAGGGGGATCGTGATTGGCGGTAAACTGTGCAGCAAGCTGTGTGGGGACCAGGCTACATCCTGGGAGCTCTGAGAAAAGGGCAGGGCTGATCCCGGAGACTTGAGACCCTCCTGCGTAGGATGTTTCTTCTGCACAGATACCTGGGAAGTACGTGGGCTGAGCTCTGCCACGGACGTGCCAATGGGCCGGGACGTGCATCCTGGAAAAGCACAAAGAGCCAGCCGTGAGCTGGTTTCCAGCAGTGCTGAGAGCACAACGGGTCAGCATTTACCGAAGAGAGACATCTGGATTTTTCATGCCAAACGTTTAAATTAGTCTTGCAAAGAGCAAGAGTTTAATCCAGTTCCAAGAAGAGGGGACTGGGGGAAAGATTTCAGAAGATGCTGCTGAAAACTCCAGAAGGCGCAGGGCAATTGTTTTTACAAATAGGCTTATGAGAGTGTAAGGGAAGATGTCTGTGCGTGTGTGTGCCTGTGTATATGTGTATCGTGCATTTCTGCAGGCGATGAGTGTGTGCATATGCGTGTATGTATGCTTGTGTGTGCGTGTGTATATTTGTGTGTACATGTGTGTATGTGTATGTATCTGTATGTGTGCATGTGTATATTCGTGTGTGTGCCTGCATATGTATATTTGTGTGTGTGCATGTATGTCTGTGCATGTGTGCCTGTCTGTTCATGTACGTGTTTCTTCCGTGCGTGTGTGTATGTGCATGCATGTGCATATTTGTGTGTGCACATGTGTGTGTGCATGTGTCTGTGTTCATGTATGTGTGTGCGTGCATGTGCGTATTTTGTGTATGTGTGTCTCTACATGTGCGCATGTGTGTGCTTGTGCATGCATGTGTGTGCATGGGTATGTGTGCATATGCATGTATGTGTGTTTGTACCCGCATGTGTGTGTTTGTGCATGCATGTGCATATTTGTGTGTGTGTGCATGTGTGTATATGTGTGTGTGCAGAAGGTAGAGAAGAGTAATCATGGGGCTTGGTGGTGAACACTCCGGGGAGCCTAATACTTCACTTCTACGAAAATTTATACAACTCATGAAATACCATTCTCCGTGTAATCTCACTATTAAGTTAATATCGCTGCCTGCTCGGTCATCGATCAGCAACTCCCCTTTCTCTCTGACCACCTCCGCTTCGGCAATAGCCCACGGAACGTAAAGACATGCACGTAGGTCGGCGTGGGCCCCTGTAACAAGATACCGCAGGCTGGGAGTTCAACACTGGGAATTTATCCCTGGCTGTCCCGGAGGCTAGAAATGCACAAGCAGGCGGCAGCTTCGGTTTCACTCTGGGCTCGCGGACGGCCGCCTCCTTGCTGCACGGTAAATTTGTGTCCCTCGAAGGCACTAGGTTTGTGGTGCGTTGTGAGAGCAGCCGTTGGAAATTCATCGGAAATTCACGGAGAGCCCGAGGGTCGTGAGGATGGCAGGGGCGGGAGTGGCGGCTGACACTGAATGGAAATGAGCACTCCTGAAGGTTTGATGAACCGGAGAGATGAGAGGCAGTAGGAGCTATGGGGCGAACTATGTCGTTTTTCATGTTCGGATGTGCGCCTGCACAGGACTCTCAGCTCCACGAAGGCAGGACTGATTGTCTGTGGGCTCAGCCGTCCCTGGGCTCCCCTGCCCCACCTGGCACGCTCAGGTGCTCCACGAAAGCCTTCCGGAGGCAGGTTGAGACGTCAGGGCACACGGCGACCCATGCCTCTCTCGTGTTCACGTCCCATCGCCAACAGCATGGTGCAACCCAACACGCGGGCTGCGATGCATGATGGCCATATTTCCTGGGACATCAAAAGCTGCCTATGTATCAATTACGATTCATTCGGTTGGGTCCAGAGTCCCTTTATTCCCGTAAAGCAGATGCTTGAGCCTAACGGATGTGTGCACGTCCATGGAGCGTGTTTCTCTTTCGCAGATGACACACTCGGCTGGAGGAATTCTGTCCCTCCATCCTGAGGGCAAGCTTCCTGGACTGCCTCTCCTGGTCACCTCTGGCTCTCCTCCATCTATGGGCAGGCACTCGATACATAATTGCTGAAGAGAGAGTGAAGGCATGCCGAAGTAGTGCTGTGTGAATTTCGAGGCAGCCAAGACTGAATTCAGGACAAGCCCAGGCAATGGTGTTTTGTTTTGTTTTGTTTCAATTCCAGTCCAACATCTATATCCTTGTGGGATTTCTCCAATAGGAATTGCAATTTCCACATCCAACCTTCAAACCTCTGTGGTCCCGGAAGAGGCAGCTCAACCAGGAGCCTTCCCAGCCCAAGAGAAAGACCACTGAGCTCGGAGCTGGTCAGCGGCTCTGACCTTGGAGCTGGTCAGCGGCTCTGACCTTGGAGCTGGTCAGCCGTGCTTCTGAGCACCAGGACCAGCCACCACCACATGCATTTGCACAAGTCATGCGTCTCCTAGGAAACACTGATATTACTTTTTCTCTTGAAGATGTGAGTGCCAGGAGCTGAATTATGTCCCTGCAAAATGCAGGTGTTGAGCGCCATTCCCCAGGACCGCAGAATGGGTATTCTGTGTGGCCGTATTTGGAGGTGGGGTCTTTAAAGAGGGGATTATGGTACAATGAAATCACAAGGGTGGTCCCTGATCCCATAGGACTCCGGTCCTTATAAGAAGAGGGGATGAGGACACAGACATGCACAGAGGGACAACCACGTGAGGACGACCATGTGAGAACACAACATCTACACATCAAGGACGGAGACCTCAGGACGAACCAGCCCCAACCCCGCCTGGATCTCAGACCCCCAGCCTCCAGGACCGAGATAATAATCTACGTCTATTGTTTGAGCCAACCTGTCTGTGGTGTTTTGTGACCACGGTAAGTTATAGTTATGCTATGTGTGTGTGTGTCTATATCTCTATTTCCTATATACATGCCCAAATATTTATATATATTATACATATAATATAGACATTATCAATACAAAATGTATACCCAACTATGTATATGTATAAAATATATAGTCCAGTATGGGTATGTATAGATAGATAAATACATAGATACATAGATAGATACCTGAGTATATATACTATCTATACAAAGCGGCCAAGAGTGGAAGAATGAAATTGTCAACCACAGGACACTAGGGATAGAAACATAATTCCATCATGGTGCTGGTTATGCATCTGTCCCCATCACTCAAAACCCACGCACCTGCACCCCAGGAAGGGTGGCTTTCCTTGAGTGTAGATTACATCTCATTAACTGTGAAGGGCGAAAGCAGGACCCTGATAGGACTTATCCCTTCTATCTGTTACAAAACACAGTCAAGGGAGCGCCATTGCAGATAAGCCTGAGTAGTGCTTTCATTTCTATCCAGAAATGTTATGCTCGTAAGGCAGTGTTGAAATTAGTCTCGTTGTGGATTTTATCTGAAGGAGCACTTTCCTTGGAGACAGTATGTGGGGTCTGGCGTCCCTTGTGATCCTACCGATTGCCATTCTCGCGACAGTTTTAGTGTACACGAACGGTGGGCTTTCAGTGCACCCCTTTATCTTTCTTCATGTGTCCCCTCCTTTGTGTATTCAACAAGGTGTCCTTAGAGGGAACGAAAGACGGGAAGAGTTCAGGTGTGCTCTTGGAAACACGACTGCCGGGCTTCTCCTCCCCTCGCGGTGGGTGCCCAGCTGGGGGAGCCATTGGTGATGCCCAGCTCCCAGCCCGCCCAGTCTTCCCCACCTGCAAAACAGCCCTGAGGGTACAACCGAGAGACGTGACTGACAGACGGGGCCCGGGACAAGGGAATGGGCAGACCCACCAGAAAGCCAGGTGACCCCGTCTGAATTCTGTAGGTAACATGGCCATCCGGCGGTACTAAAGACGTGGCATTCCCACGCCGTGTCGACTCATGAGAACTCCAGAGAGCTGACGTTCCTGAGAGACAACGAAAACCCCACCGTTTTCGTCTGGCATCACACGTCACAGAATGTCATCCCGAACCAGCGTGAAATGCACATGGGATGGCGTTCCACCCACCGGCCCCTCTGCGGAAGGTCGGGACTATCTGTCTCTCCCTGGTGCCATGAGAAACGGCCACATGGTTGAGGAGGTTTTCTGCGGGGACACAGAGCTGTCCCCGTGGGACTGATGACTTTATCCATCCCCGGGAACAGATGGGACACGCAGCGTGCCAAGATGCTGGGCTCATGCAACGCTGCGCTCCGTCCGACTGGTCTCCCTCCAGCCTTGGGATGAGGCATCGGTTCTATCTTTGGAAACTCTTCATTTTGAGCACAAAACAAATGATATACTAGCAGATTATCACCCAAAGCGTCAAGTGGATAACCGTGAGTCCAGACTGATCTGGGTTGTCGGTTGAATGAATAAATACATACAGGAGAAGAGGTATATCTCCCATGGAGAAGAATTCCCAATAATTCATCGAAATAGGAGAGACTCGGGATGGTGGAGCAAATCTCCCCATGCCTTCCGTGTGGGCTGGGCGAAGTGACTTCCTTCCAAAGAATAATATTTTGGCAGAGAAACCTGATGAACGCACCTCAACCAGAGGATCAATGCCAACAGCGATGAGTCAGGTTGATAGTATGTACCCAGATACAAGATGATGTGAAGGGCACTCATCTCAAGGATTTCCTACCCAAGAACATATGATCCCGGTCAAACCAGGAGGAAAGCATCACACAAACCTCAGTGGAGGAACGTCCTACAAACTCCCTGATCAGCACTCCTCAAAACTCTCAAGATCATCAAAGGTGTCCAGAGAGATCGTCCCAGCCCAGAGGAGCCCAGGGACCCAGGACAACCCAATGTAATATGGGATTCTGGATGGAGTCCTGAGACACAACAGACATATTGGGGGGAAACCAAGAAAATGTGAATAATGTGTGGGCTTTAGTTACTAGTGATGTATCTGTGTCTGCCCATTAATGGTAACAAATGCATCAGTCATGTAAGATGTTAACGGGAAGGGGAAATGAGTGTGGGGTCACGGGAAATCCTGTTACCTTCACAACATTTTTCTCATCCTAACACTAATGCTCTGCTAAGCCCGACTCATCTAAAAAAAAATTTTAAGCTTATTCTTAAAAAAAAAAAAGCTTCATGGGCTTGGCGCGATCGGGATGCCCGCGGGAGCCGTGCATTTCTCTTCTGCTTACAGGAGCCTGTCCCCCGTCTGTTGGTCTTGCCTTCCTCATGGTGGCTGCACCACCGTCTCCAGAGGCAGTGGCAGTAGCTTCCCTGGAGGGTGGCCTCTGACGGTAGGCGTGTATGTCCTGGAATCGGGGGACATCAGCCGCGTAGGGACATGCATGGAGCACGCTGGCTCCAGGTTGGGTGTCTACGGGTTTTGATGTTCTGGTTGGTGCCATCGGCAGCCCCCGTCATGCCTTCTTGTCGGGAACACGTCGGGGGCTTGTGGTCGGTCCATGAGCATCCCCAAGCTTGCGTGAAATGCTTAGGACGGGCTTCCTTGGTCCTGCTCTTTGTCCGCAGCTCCCTCCCTCGATTTCCACTTACATGGATTTTTGCCAGCTCCGAGTCAAGGAGGATGAAGGCTTGGGGAAGGTTCTGCCCCCAAATCCGTGTCCGGGGTGGGGCTCATTGTGGTGGGTCTTCAAGACGCATGCTTGTCGCTCTGGGTCCACGGGGGCCCATCTGGGAATTCTGGTGCCTCCTCGTCTGTTCGTCAAGGAGTCACCAGAAAGCTCACAGAGCCCAGGACCCAAGCCAAAGGCAGACGCTTCACCAACGAAGCCCCCCAGGTGCCCCTAACTTTTGTCACGTTCTCATCGTGAAACAAAGAAGGTCGTTGAGGCTCAGAGTATCGAAGGGATTTGCCCAAATTAATCAAAGCCTCCGGGAGAATTGAAACGTCGTTGGCAGGGAGCTCAAAACCCATCCCAGCCTCCCTATACCGTGTTCCCTTGCTTTAATGATGCTAAGAAGTTGGCGAGCCTGGGGGGCTCCGTCAGTTAAGTGCCCGAGTCTGGATCTTGGCTCAGGTCAGGATCTCAAGGTCGTGGGATGAACCCCCTTGATGGGCTCTGCGCTCAACAGGAGAGTCTGCTTGGGACTCTCTCCCTCTGCTCCTCCCCCAACTCATGCTCTCTTTCTCTATCTCTAAAATGCATAAATAAATCTTAAAAAATAATAATACAATAAAGATATAATAAATATAAAATATAATAAATATCATAAAATAAAGTTGGGTGGATGGATGGACAGACAGATGGAAGGATATGCGGAATGTGGGATTTCCATACAACGGAATGTTATCCAACCATAAAAAGGGGAGGGAATTCTGACACCTGCTACAACATGGATCAACCTTGAGGATATGATGCTGACTCAAAGAAGCCAGACAGAAAAGGCCATATGTTATATAACCCCGTTTATACAGACTACCCAGACTGGGTGAATGCGTAGGGTCAGAAAGGAGCATGGTGGGCACCAGGGACTGGGGGAAGGGGAATGGGGACTCCATGTTTCATGTGGACGGGGTTTCGGTGGTGCAGGATGGAAAGAGTTCTGCACACGGATGGTCATGATGGATGGACACCAAGGTGAAGGTACTCCGTGCCACTAAACACTTCAAAATAAGTCCGTGTGTACATTTCATCTTGGATAAAAATCTCATTTTAAATTAAATATTTCATTTTATGTTTTGAAAAATGGCACATTTTATGGTTTGCATGTTTTACTACATTTCCAACCTGCATCCCAGGCATTCCCTCGCTCCGCTAACGCCGGAAGCTGGCATGATTTCTTCCACGTCAATCAGGACCAGAAGGGACACAGACATGAAGGAGGGATGTGAAGGACCAATAACGGAAAAGAAGACAGAGGTATCTGAGTCCACGCCGACCGGCGGTTTCCAGACCCTGGCTTTGCTTCCCCTTGTGAGTACCTATCGACTCCGCATTCTGCGTATGGTGACAATCCACACCGATGGTCACCAACCATCAGATCTTTAGAAAAGATCATGCGTGTGTGTATGTGCATTCCTCCTGCCCTTTCCCCCACAGGGTCAGCTGTGGTTAAAAGCACAATGCGCCTTTTATGTGGCTCTTTCTCTGCATGGGGTGGCTACCCCGGAGGGTTTCAGAACAACAGGGCACCTCTGAGTTAAGACTTAAGGAGCCAGTTATAAGGAATGTTTGCTTTCCATGGCTGCTGCTGAAAATTAGCAGACACTTAATGCTTCAAGCATGTATATTCAGTATCTTCCTCTCCTGGGGGTAGGAATCTGCTGGGGCTAAGATCCAGGTGTGGACAAGGCTGGTTCTTTCTGGAGGCTCCAGGGGACCATCCATCCCTTGCCTTTTTTAGCCTCCAGAGACCACAAACCTTCCTCAGCTGGTGGCCCTTTTCTCCACCTACAAGGCCAGCAATGGCTGGCTCAGGTCTTCACAGATGACATCACCCTGACCTTCCTCCACCTCCCTCCTCTACTTAGAAGGACCCTTGGGATCCCATCGAGCCCTCCTGGATCATCAGGGATCATCTCCACCTTAAGGTCAACTCATTACCAACCCTCGTTCCTTTGCAAACTTAATTCCCTTTGGCCGCGTAAGGTAACATACTCATGGGTCCCGGGGATTAAGGATTAGGACATGGGTGCCTTTTATGACCTTGATTCTGCCCAGTTAGGGACAGAGATGGGATCTAGACCCAACCCTTTTGACGTTATTCATATCCTAACTCATTAATTTCCCACTGAGGCTTTCTGTAAACTGTCATGATTCCCACCAGGCCCGTGAAAGAATGGAACAAGGCTTTCACAGAAAGCTGATTTTCCTAAGAAAACCAAAAGCATCAAAGATGTGAAAATACAATGTATCCTCTGAAACTCAGATTTGGACAGAATGCCACTCCACTGAACATAAATCATGTGTACAGAGAAAATAAAACCCAGAGGGCTGCCTTCCTCCAGGATGTTTGCTCACACAGTGCCTGGCCAAAACGCGTCCCTCGGGCTGTGATCGTCACGCCGCAGAGCCCCGTGACTCGGTTGTTCTAGAGTGCTGGGATGGCCCAGAGTCTCCTGAGCCACGGGAAAATGAGATCACCTCTTCTGCTCCCGACCACAGCTTCACAGCAGACGTGCTCTCTCATTTCGTTGTGTATGTGTTTGTTGGAAATAGGAAAATTTAATTTTTCCCCAGATTTATTGACACATAATTGGCATACGACATCGGGTAGGCTTAAGTAATTACGCAATGTTGTAGGTCAGTTATGCAAAGACATATATGTCGTGGGTGAATCATCATGACAATGATGTCATGACCCATAACATTGTCTGCCATGTTCTATGTCATGTTACAACATGATGACTTGATACACATACATGCTTGGAATGACCAGCATGATCGGGTTATTAACATGTCCATCCCTCAACTAATTACCATTTCTGTTTGGGGCTGGGGACATTTAAGGTCTACTCTCTTAGCAAGTCTGAAACATACAACACCGTCTGATTCAAGATGGCGCAGGGTAGTCAACAGATTGGGGGACCCCACTCCCTGCTTGGCACCTGCCTGTCCATCAACTCATGTAGTACAGCACCTTCTGGGCTTGGGACCCAAGGCACTGAAAGTTTTTAATCCAAACACATTACGTAAGGAAAGGCTACAGAGACTCTCTCCGGGGATGGGCTGACAAGTATCACTCCAGCAAGTGAATGACCCCTTGAATATTCCTGGATGACTTCCATGTTGGGAAGAAAAGTGTTTATGGCGAGCAATTGTTTTAATTGTTCGCATTAATTCCGTGCCATTTTGTTGATGTAGATGGTTTGCCCATATCTGAACATGGTGAGACATAACAAAGCTCTTTATCTGGAAAGAAGGAAAGGAGGGAGGGAGGGAAGGAGGAAGGAAGGACATCTTTCTGTCCTAAACCACGGATATTTTCTGCACCAGCTGTGGAAAGACTCATGTCACAAAGACAGGAACATGAACCAGAACCAAGGGCAGGACCCACGAAGCCACGGTGAGCTAGAGAAGAAGCAATACTTACTTGCAAATCTAAATGAGAGTCGATTCTTGCAAAGTAGGACATCAGCAGTAAACACTAAAGAGTAGAAAGACAATATACAGACTTCAAGCCAGGATGGGAGAAAACCAGAACAAAGACCTCAAATAATCTAACAGAATTAAAAGAAAGATTTTTTAAAAATGGAAATACAACAAAAAGAAAAAATATTGCCAGTGCCACTATATCAGACCTAATAGAAATTCACTTAAACCACTTAATTAAACAAAAAGCTCAAATTAAATACGATTCTGACTACAGAGATGTATTTTTTAATCTGACTATATTCCGTTTACATAATAAGTCAAATGACACAAAATGGTTAAAAACAAAAGGCTAAACATATAGAAATATCCAGCAAGGACTAATCTAAATCCTACTAATGAAACACCATTAATTCAAGACACAATTAAGACAGAAAGCAATTCTACATCGAAGTAAGTAAACCTTCACCAAAGTGATGTAGCACATTCACACTGGGATGCATGCCACTTCCTAAAACGGAAACGTGTAAAACACGACAGAATAGTAAAACGCAACACGGTGACATTTATCAACATGTTTATTTTATTTTATATTACCGACCAATATTTTATGGGATGAAAAAGTTGCAGTCATTCAGTACGACAATTGATGTACAAACTACACGAAAGCGCTATTTATCATCATGAGTCTCTGTAGATGATTTTATATACAAATATATATAGTGTAAATATATTTTTGTGTGCATGTGATATATATATATGTATATCACACGTACACAAATAGAAATAAATGTATGTTGTTTGGCTATATATATATATATTTTATATTTAAAATTATTGGGAGGCCACGGTGGCTCAGTCAGTTAAGTGTCTGCCTTTGGCTCAGGTCTTGATCCCAGGGTCCTACATCAGGCTCCCAGCTCAGCGGGGAGCCTGCTTCTCCCGCTGCTTGTGCACTCTCGCTCTCTGACAGATAAATAAAATCGTTAAAAAAATAAAATAAAATAATTTCTATATACATGATCTAACTATATCACGTGTACACAAATATAAAATGTATACACACACACACACACACACACACACACATATATATGGTTTGGATATATATATCTCAAAATTATTTATATATACAAACTATTATCTATATCACATGTACACAAATATCCACAGAGGTGAAAAGCCCAGAGTAATATTTCCAATCACACCTCTGTCAGTGTCACTGATGCCAAGTCTATAGGACCTCAGACTGTCACTATATTTGGACATATTTGGGGGTCTTTAGAGAAGTAATTAAAGTCATTAGGGTGGGCCCTGATCCCATAGGACTTGTGTCCCTTTAAGAGATGATGACACAATTACAACACAGAGGGATGATCAGGTGAGGACACGGGGAGAACACGGGGTCTACACGCCAAGGAGAGAGGACTCAGGAGGAACCAGTCCCAGCCCCTCCTGGATCTCAGACCCCCAGCCCCGCCTGGATCTCAGACCCCCAGCCCTGCCTGGATCTATGACAGCCCAAGCCAACTAGTACATCATGGTTTTACAAGGAAACAGTTTCATAAATTATAGCAATCGGTTTGCCTACAGGCGCCATATAGCAATTTGTGGAATATACCAGTAAATTTCCATTTGTGGCCAATATATATCGAAACGATACTTAAGTTTGAGAAATTGAATTCTGTGATAGAAAGTTGAACGCATCACTAGATACAATATAATATATTTGCACAGATATACCCCACCCCCTGCAAGCAATCCTAAGGGAAGGTCACATTTCTGTGATATGCATTTGAGTTGAAATGCATTTATATCCTTTGGCCCCAAAATGTCAATACAAATATTCACAGCTTTCGGTATTGCTAACCAAAAATCACACAGCAAAGTAAGAGGATAATGGTGAAGCTAAGCCAGCTGTGAGCTATAAGCCAAAGGTGAGAGTAACCATGATAGAGTTTGTAACCAAATATACAATACTCATGATGCCCTGGTGACAAAACCGCCTTCCCCAAATTGTGGGAATTGCAGTGACCGGCAAGTCTGCGGGCGTGGCTGAAGGTCAGGAACATCACCTACTACAGCTTTGCCACCCAAGTTATAAGGAAACAGATGAATCATAATCTTTAGTAAAACCCTTACAATACACTCACTTGCGTTTTGTGTGCTGTATTTTCATAACAGATTAGTGGTAAATGGCCTTTATTCCTGAGTGGAAACCAATGCCTGGGGTGCTGGCGTTATTGACTTGTAGGAAATGGAGGTAGGGCTGCTGTACCAGCCCATGATTCAAGGATCAGCTTCCAAAAACCACTCACTGTTTTCCAAAGTCCCAAACATCTCTGTGCTCCCCACCCTAATCCTTCTGAAAATTTAAAACGATGCATACGCGCTCACAAAGTTTGCACGTAGTTTTGGGATGATTCGTGAGACTTCTCAGTCCCTTTCATGGGATCAATATTGCAGCATGAAATCATGTGGATTTTTTAATACATCTTTCTTAGAACTGGGAGCTCTCCAGTTGGACTGCTGAGATCCAACATGGTGGCAAGAGACACACAAGAAACACACCATCATCCACAGATATGATGAAATGTTGCTATGACATTTGTTGACACACCAGGCAGGAATAGGTGCTGTTTTGGTTCCTAATCAGGCAAAGCGGGGTGATTCAGCCAGCCACACTGGGGAGCGTCATTAATGGCAGACAACTCTGATTTTCTGTACAATGGAAATGTTGATGTCACGTTGTATCTCATCACGACACTCCTCTCTCTGCAAGGCCGTGTGCTTGCCAATAAAAAGGATATTGAGGAGGGATGTGGCCCGAACAGAAAGGAGGGGCAGCCCATCTGGACCTAGATATTCTCACCCAACACAACACAAATCCAAACAGAAAACCAAGGAAATCTGAGACCAAGTCAGTGGGGAAGGATGGCACTAACCTAAGAAACAAAGGGCTGATTCGGGGGACAAAATGGCAAAAGGAAAAGCCAGGAATCAAATGGAGACTCTCCAGGTCAGTACCGATGCAAAAAATTAAAAAAAAAAAAAAACATGTCGGGCGGGCTGGGGGAGCTCACCTGCAGGATACTTTCTCTCTGGGAGCCCTGGGTGGAGAGGCTGATGCTTCCTGAGTGGGAGGACATAAATACACAATGTGTAACATCTGGGACCCTCAGTCTTACCCCAGCTAGGGAATGTGCGTCTCTATCGGCCATCACTGTGCACCGCCATCTGGGAAGTGATGGGGCACAGCCCCTGCCTTCAGGAGACTCACGGGAGATGAGCCGCATAGACACAGGAAAGAGAGATTTATTCACGTGGAATGCACCATGCACAGACGTATAACGATGGACAATCACCTGCTACTTATTCACTGGGCCACGCAGCCGATGGGCGGAGGGTCTGATCAAGAATTAAGTCATGGAGGAGGAAGGCGGTACCTTTCCTCCACCTTTGTTGACCAGTGAACCAGAATGGTTTTCAATGGGGCAGGCAGGAAGGGCGGATGGGACCCATCGGTTTGGAAATGTGTAACACACACACATAAACTATGGTGTATGCACAAGGGGAGGATGAATTCCAGCTACCCTACTAGGAATATACATTTTTTCCAAGTTTTTTTTTCTCCCAAATACTTTTATTTTATTTTTTCAGTGTTACAAGATTCATTGTTCATGCACCACACCCAGTGCTCCACGCTTCTTCACGCATGACACAAAGGGTAATGCCGCAATAATGCCCCGTGGGGAAGCTTCTTCCCCCTTCCCGAGTCGGCAGGCACTAAACTGTTTCCAAATGCCCATCTAATTGGATTCTTTCAACGCATTTAGGTATCAATCTGATTTACAAAAGCATTTCTTCAGAGCTTAATTACAAGTGTATGCAACAGGATTTACACTTGAAGCTCCTCATTTCTTTCCGCCATCCAGATATCCAGCC
>CM052901.1:102461613-102488098 GCA_028534135.1 Potos flavus | reverse complement strand
ATATCACTGCATAACTAAATTGTCAATTCCTGGAATACCAGGGCATGCCCAATATCAATTCCTGGCATATCAGTGAGTGAGTACATTATTGATTCCTGGAACATCATAATGCACGCATAAATTATCAGTTCCTAGAGTATTACTGCATGACTGAATTATCAATTCCTGGAATATCACTGCACATGTAAATGATCAATTCCTGGAACACCAGTGCATGCCTAAATTATTAATTTCTTGAATACCAGTGCATGCCCACTTTTATCAATTCCTGGAATATTGCTGCAGGCCTAAATGATCAATTCCTGGGATATCTCTGCATGCATGCACTATCAATCCCACATTAGAGAGCCCCATCTCATGGGACACATGACTGTCACTAAACTCAGCCTTCCAAGTATCCAAATTCATTGGAAAATAGCCCACGTAATGGACTAGGGGATGTGGGGCTGCTCCACAGGGATTATTCTGAGTTTTGGAGTATTACTCTGCAGCGGTTCCTAGGCTTCAATGTGGTGAGTTAAGGACAATCTGTCATAGAAGAAATAACTGTTGTGAGTTATTCCCTTCCTTGTGATGCCCTCTGAGTGCCTGGAAGTTGGTAGCAGAGAAAATGGCTAGGGGACTCTGGTCAGCCGAACCTCGGGGGCAGCTGCACGGACCTTGAGTTTCACCCCCGCTGGGGCCGAAGTGTTGGACTCACTAGTTTTTTCCAGGGTGCAAACGGTCCAGTAAGCGGTAACAGAAGCTGGGGGACGAGCACGGCCTCATCTCCCGAAGGCTTACAATATCTGGCTCTTTCCATTTCTATTATAGATTATCTATGATAACGTACATGACAAGCAAATGTGGGGTTACTGTTGAACTGGGGGGAAATGGCAGCATGGATCTTCGGTGGATGCAAGTCCTGGTGACAGATCACGGCACAAAGTCACTGACCCAGCCTCTAAGAATTTGACGATAATGATGCCCTGGGCCAAGAGCGGGTTCAAGGTTACTCCAGAAGTCATAAACAGTTTTTGGAGCACATTCTTGGCATCAACAGCATCATTGGGGAAAGCATAGTTTTAAAGAGCAGCAAGAACATCACTGCCATGCACACGGTCGGTCGCCTCTTGGAAATGTCCAATCGATTCTGGGGCTCACGGAAGCGAAGTGGGGATCTCAGCACCGTGGAGGCTGCACCCAGAGCCTTCCTAATCCCAATCCTAATCCTAATCCATGATAATGTCGCATACTGAGAATCTGCACGTTCACCTCTATTCTAAAGCAAAATGTCCCAGACGCCTGCCTGTGCACAGCATCGTTGATCTCAGATGATAATACTTATTGAATGTCTCATATGTGCCGAGGAGGAAATTTTAACTGCATCAATGGAACTGCATTTGTGTTTTTGAAATATTGTCACATGAGTGCTCCGGAAGGTTGTCCCTTGATAGTGAGCATTGCTGAGACCTCGCTATCTCCCTTTGCCGGCCAAAAAGTGGGAAAAGGAACAATAAAAATATCTGCTCACAGACCCATGTGTTTGGGGAGTGGACTTGCATGGAGAATGTGTTGTTCTTTACGGAGCAAAACAGCAAAACAGAAAAGGTATGTCCTAATCCCGGGGGAGGAGAGAGCGCTGTGTGCCTTGCAGAAGACAGGAAAAGCACAAAGGAGAGAGAGAAGGGCGCACTTTCTGGTTGGTGGCTCATGGCCAGATGATGGCTTCACTCCACTACGTGAGGAACATTTCAGAAATGCCACCATCACTCCGGGGAACGAACGCTACCCCTACCCTCAGAGCCACTGTCCTTGCCCAAGCTTTGGATTCCGTTGACCTACGCCTTACCGGCACTCACAGAAAGCAAAACCAAAGACGTCTGGAAGCTGGCAACCATGGTAGTCAGGAAAGGGATACAAAAATGTGGGGAGAGGGGAACAGAACATTCTAGATGGGAGCAATAAGCGTTCTGATTCTGCCTTTAAAACATGAACAGGGAAGGGTTGTCCAGGAAGGTTGTCCAGGTGCCTTGGAGAAGGACGTTGGGAAAATCTGTAGGTCAATTAACGCCTGTGGTTCCAGGCAAGAGTAGGGTGGCAACGAGCCCACGACCGCACAGGTACTGGGCTTGAGTGCTTAGGGGGTAGTGAACCTACAGTCAAATCGTGGGCTGGTCAAAATGTAGAAATTGAAGACACAGATATGTGTGTCCAAAGTAATTCTTCGATGTGAATACAACGGGGAACACATTGGTAAAACCCACGCCCAGGCTCCATATTCCCATTTCCATTCTGGAATAACTTTCTCTATGTTGTCGTAAAAGGCAAACATGTCGCTCTCCCCACACCACCCCACGATGATGGTAAGGATCCAGTTGTTTAGTGAGTATGTGTCTTAAACAGACAACGAATCTTGATGGAAAGAACCATGCACTTGGTTCCACCATATGCAGCATCAAGGACGCCTGACACCAGGTGCTTCTCAACACACAACTCCTGGAAGAGCGTCTGGGTGACATGCTTCTGGGCATCTGGGTAATTGGAAAGCCACTGTTCTTCTCAACCCACTTCCTAGAATCTCCTGCAGGCCATGTGGAAGAACAAAGGTGTTCAACGCAGGAGGTGCAAAGCACACCCACAGCCTTCAGCCTACTCTTCGGGCAGTTCCGGGATCACGGTAAATCACGTCAAGCGGCGCTGCAAACGCCCACCACCAGAAGAACATCCAACTGCCTTCTGTTCCAGGGAAACCCATCGCACAGCAGAAAACAGGGAGCGAGATACATTGGAAAACAAACAGAAGGCATCGAGGAGAAGTGGTCTACACGCATTCGGATCCAATAATCCATTGACGCGTGCATGCGTGGTGGTGGTTCACCAGCTTCCGTGTTCCTGGAAGGGAGTCCAGACGACGGCAGAGCCTGTTTTGCATAGGGAACGCCAAGTGCGTAAATAGGAGAAGTGCTCAGCATCTGCCGCCAAGAAACGGGTACCATGGTGCTCCTCGCTGAACTGCTCCGTGGTCTTCTGTGGGTGTAGACCGCAACAGCATGTACCTGGCCCGGCGACAATCACGTACTTCTCAGTGCTATTTTATTTCTCGAGGGTTGCCACGGCCATATTCAGTTTTAGTAATTCTTGACATTGGGAAATGCATCCATTAGAGGTATGGGAAGAAGCCCTACAAGGACAAAACACCAATTCCGCGCAGTTATTTCAAAACTATCTGTGGTCAGGTGTGCGGATGGGAGACTGCAGAAATAAAATTTTGGTGTGAATAAACTATAAATACTGAGCCGGCTCTGCAGGAGATACACTATTGATTCTTCTGGTGTTGGATAAATCCTCAGCTTGCATCCCGAGTCTCCAGAAAGAGGCAGTCTGGTTCTATTTTCATCACACTGCAAATGCAAACACCATTTCCCTTCTGAAATACTTAACATTTACAACATCTTGATCGCTCTTATCTTTTCTTAAAAAAAAGGTTTTATTTATTTGACAGAGGAAGAGAGCAAGAGGGTACAAGAAGGGGGAGCAGCAGAGGGAGAGGGAGAAGCAGGCTCCCCGCTGAGCAGGGAGCCCGAGACGGGGCTCGATCCCAGGACCCTGGGATCCTGACCTGAGCCGACAGCAGATGCTTAACTGACTGAGTCATCTAGGCACCTCGCTCAATCTTATCTTAAGAATTAAAAATAAGAGAGAGAAAGGGAAAAGAAGAGCACAAATTGTAGCTCCCCTTGGCCCCTGGGAGTTCCTGTGTGGAGTGCAACCGGGCTGTTTCCCAGGAGATGGGACACATGTGGTCCCATGAACCCACGTCCTTTCAACCAGTCGCCTTGGTGGGAGGAGATAATATCACAGAGGAGGGTCTCGGGCAAATATTTTTGGGAAATTCTGCAACCCCCCTTGAACATTAACCATGCATGGCCAGGGTCCTCTTCTGAGACATCCCGTGGTTGGAAAGCCTGTTTGCATCTGCTGACTCCTGCCAAATATCTCCAAAGAATCTTGACTCAGAACTGCCGTTGCACACAGCGAGGATGCACGCTCATACACAAACCAAGGTAAGAGACACGTGAGAAATGCCTTCTCTTCCTGTAAAGCAAGGTAAGTCTGGGCACCCTGGGCTGGAGACGTATCCGTTTGCAATCTTGACCGCACAGTCCTTGCCACCCCACTGGGCCCAGGGCCATTTGTCCCTAGGCCTTCCTCGTATTCTGGGTTCCGCGGGACGCCACTTCAGAAGCCTGGGGCTTTCCAGACAGGTCATGTTTGAGATGCCGTCTTTTCTTTCATTTACGTGACCCTGTTGTCATATTGCAGGTGGTACTTTCTGGGGTGAGTTAGATAACCCGATAATTACTTGTTGAGTATGTGTCTCCTTTGCTAGAGAATGCTTCCCATGAGGTCAAGGGTGCTTGTTTTTCACTGTGTTGTTCCTGCCTGTGGAGTACTGAGCTCACATAAGGTGGGTATGGTGGGCTCGATGATGACCACCCCCCCAAAGACGTCCACATCCTGAATCCCTGTGTCAGAGACAGAAGAATGTCCTTGCAGATGTCTACATCCTTTTTCCCATGTGGGGGACAGAAGAATGTCCCCAGGGATGTCCACGTCCTGATCCCCATGTAGTGGACAGAATATTGTCCCCACCAATGTCCATGTCTCGATCTCCATGTGGGAGACAGAATAATGTCCCCACAGATGTCCACATCCTGGTCCCCACGTAGGAGACAGAATGTCCCTAGAGACATCCACGTCCTGGTACTCAGATAGTGGAGAGAATAATGTCCCCACAGACGTCCATGTCCTGGTCCCCATGAGGGAGACAGAAAAATATCCCCACTGACATCCACGTCCTCGTCCCCACATAGTGGAGAGAATAATGTCCCCACCAATGTCTATGACTGGATCCCCGTGTGGGAGACAGAAGAATGTCCCCACAGACATCCAGGTCCAGGTCCCCACATAGTGGAGAGAATAATGTCCCCACCAATGTCTATGACTGGATCCCCGTGTGGGAGACAGAAGAAGGTCCCCACGGACATCCACGCCTGCTCCATGTGTGGTGGATGGCATCCCCAAACACGTCTGCATCCCACGCCCGGCGTGGCGGACAGAACAACATCCCCAAAGATGTCCACGTCCTGATCTCTAGAGCCCGTGCACTTGTGTCCTTCATGGATAAAGGGACTTTGCAAATGGGATTGGATTAGGGACACGGTGCTGAGGATGGCTCTGGATGACCCCAGCGGTCCAGGGTCACCACGAGTGTCCTCGCCAGAGGGAGACGGGAGGCTCAGAGTCGGAGAACATATGTGTGGACAGAAGCAAACATCACAGAGAGAGAGAGGGAGTTGCAGACGCTAGTCTAGTGGGGGCGGGAAGCAGCCATGAGCCAAGGAAGGCTGAGAGCCTCTCGAAGCCAGAAAAGTCGAGTCAATGCAAGAGAAATCAAGGAAATATCAAGGAAAATCAAGGGATTTTCCCTCAGGGCCAGTGCCATCAGGGGCTCAGGGATTCCGCAGTGCGCGCGTTATGTCTCCGTGTGTCTGGGGCAGGGAGAAGCAATGCTAGGTGCTGAGCAGAGGAAGGTCGGTGGGGAGGAAAGTCTGGGAGGAAGTGAAGCCAACATGTGCGTGGAATTCCCCAGAGGGAAAACAGACACGGCGCGCAGAGGGGCAGCCTCCCTGGGTCCACATCCAAACTGTGTTCCGGTCTCCAGAGAAATGTTAGACAAGCCGGGCGTGCCTGGATTACCGTCTGCAGAGAAGAAGAACGGGGACCATGGTAGGACCACTGGGGTCATCTCGAAAGTGAAGAGAGTGAATCATGGAGCGTCCACTGATGGCACAGCAGTCCTGTCATGTCTGTAAAATCTCACGAATTCTGGACAAGCGCAACACGGCGCTTTCATTGGGCCATTGACCCACTGCTCCATGATGGAGAGCTCTGGTCACTAGTCGTGGAGGGTGTTACGTAGACTAGGAAGGAAGATGTATATTTGGCCTGGATCCCCGACAGTCCCGCCAGCTTGTGTCTACACTGGGCGATTCATAATATGCTCCTCAACATTTACAATAGTGATGAATGCCCTGACCAAGAAAGCCCCCACCAGCGCCGAGACGGAGGAATCCCAAACAACTGATTTCTGCAAATAAATTTAAGGAGCGCCCATTTCGGGAAACCTTGAAAGCTATCAAGAAAGGTCCGTGAGGAAAGGAAAATGAAAATCCTTCCGAGACTTTCGACGAGTGCCACCGGCACTAATAACACTCACGTAGTGTTTGTTTCCAGGCTAACAAGGCGGAAGTGGTGTTAGTTGTAACTTTCTTTGTGCGCGGGTCTGTGTGCGCGCATCCGTATGCATAAATAGGTCACTGGCGTCGGACCCTCTAAGTCGTATATGCTACACCTTTCCCTTCACTGAGAATTTCCAACCCGACAGGTGCATTGGGCAGAAGCCGGCCTATCTGCACCCCCTTCCTGCCCACCCGCCCCACGGATACGACAGAAAATGTTAAAACACGTTAAGACAAAGAGAAAGAGGACACAGGGACAGCAATCAAATCCTGGAACCAGAATCAGATGGACGACCATGGTGCAGCCTTACTATGTAGACCTACGCTCCCTCTGCCCCCAGATTATGTCCATATCATCCTCGTGATTTCTTACTATGGTACCTTCCGTGGCAAAAGGACTTTGGAGAAGAGAGCCAATGAAGTCTCTTTAGTTGGGGAAATTCGTCTGGATTATGCAAATGGGCTCAGTGGCACCACAGGGGTCCCACGGTAATGTTCTCCCTGCGGTCCAACACATGAATAGTTTAGCAAATGTTTCACATATTTTGGAAAGAAGGCATCGTGTTTGACTGATGGCTATTCGTTTCACCCTATTAATATTACCATTTATCTCCTCTACACACAACCAGCCGGTCCCCAAGTCTGAAAGTGATGTGTGACATTCTACGGGTACCAGTGTTTCTCCGCCATCCTTCCGATAATTTTCGTGTTCTACATGTTAGTGGCACTGCCTCCTCACTGTGCTGGGTTTCGATGAACTTCTACGACATCTCTTGAGTGTAGCAGGGGAAGAGAGGAATGTCTCAGGCACCTAGATGTGTCCATGAGGCCCTTAAGAGCTGAGCATGGCTAAAAGAAGGGGTCAGGGTCAAGGTTGGTTGGTGTTGAAGATGGGCAGCTGGGCAGGGTGAAGGCAGGGGAAGGGGAGACGTGGACTCCACATGTCCATTTGAGGAGTGTTGGCCGCAGGGAAGAAGTCAAGAGATAGTTGGTCATGGAGCCCACATACTAATGACCCCCGTGGGGATGTGCTAAGGACCTAATACAGTAACATTTGCGAAAATGCCCAACCCTTACACATTCATAACACACCTTACTTATTAGCTCCACATGGGTCGATATAAAAATATCAACTCCATACAATGTATTGTCAGGCTTACCATCATTTCAAATTGATTATGCCATTGACGAAAGCCGAACGCATCAATGAATCAAAGCCTCAGTGACCACAGCACATACACTCACCAATTTCCATGGAAATCATGCTTTCCCGAAGGACTTCTCTCCTGGGACAGCTAGTGTGCATGCCTGCATCAGAGTTAACCTCTGGATTTCCCCAGGACTCACCGTTATTGACCAGGACGTGGAGAGGGATTTTCTTCTTCTTAAACGTCTGGACGAATTGCCGGATGGACTTCAGAGACGCCAGATCGCAATATAAAAACTCCACTGCAAAAAGACAGAAACACCGGATTATCTTCCGACCGACTATGGAAGCTACGACGGTTTCTAAATAAGTTCAGTTCCATCCCATTAGGGGAGTGACACTGGATTTTAAAGACGAAGGTACGATGCAGGAAACACACCCTAAGAAGACGCTCTAGGCGTCATGCCCTTGATGATCCCCTCTCCTTGAGTGTGGATGGGACCCGTGACCTGCTTCTTGTCAACAGAATAAGGCAAGAAACGGAATGTCGGTTCTTTGAGTAGGCTCCTTGGATGTCACTCCCACGACTGCATTTCCTTAGGTAAATCCCCTCTTGCCAAGGCTGGCTGGAGAGAGAGTTCCTGCTGGCTTTAACGAAGTAAGCCGCCATGTTGTGAGACGCCATGGGTCAAGATGCTTCCGGTGGCTTTGGGGAGCTGAGAGCAGCCCCTGGTCAACAGTCAGCAGGAATGTCAAAGCCTCAGACCTACAACCTCAGGGAACTGCATTCGCCAAACAAACACCTGAATGAGTTTGGAAAGGCATTCTGAGCTCGGGAGTTCCTCCGAGGGGAACTCGGAGCACGCGGCCCCCCGGAGCTGACATCGGTCTGCTGGGTCATCATGTGGCAGACGGTCTTTGTACGGTCGCAACACTTTGGGTCTCTGGGACCAGCTCTTGGGAACATGCTCGCTTGGATGTTGGTCGCAAGACCCCAGAACACAGGGGAACACAGCTCCCGTGCCCCAGAACCAGGGCTGACTGCGGCGCCCAGCCCAGGCGCGAGACACGTCTCCACGGTTTTGTTGTTTTGTGCTTCTCGGAAAACATCTGAAGTATCACAACACGGGAGGAGGGTGTCTGGGCGGCTCCGTCAAGTAAACATCCGACTCTTGGTTTTGAGACTTGTGGGGGACTCTGCTTGAGATTCTCTCTCTTCTTTTCCCTCTGCCACTCCCCTCCTCCTGCTTGCTTGCTCTCCCCCCCCCCCACCAAATAAATAAATAAGTCTAAAACAAAAATCACAACACAGGAGAGCCAGCCACAAGCACTAGGTTGGGAGGGTACCTATTTTGGAACATGTATATTTGCTTTCACTCGGAAGGGACATTTTAAGATAATCTACAGTCCCCAGCTTCTTCGATGTGAAGAACAAAGCCTGTATGTGCCAAGTCGCATGGCCAGTGAGGACGAGGAAGTACCCGTTTTCTGTATTTTCTATAAAGAAACGCGGTGGGAGTGGGGGTGGGCAGGCTTCTGGATCAAAGCCCCTCCGAGTGAGACCTACAGATGGGTGGCATCCTGCAAAGTGTTTGCTACCAGTCTGCCGAAAGACACAGCCCAGCATCGACAACAGTGTTTAGAAAATTTAAAAAAAAAAAAAAAAAAAAAAAAAATCGACAGTCATTTTATGTTTGCTGAATCTAATGATTTTAAAAAAGCAAAACTGGAGGCCCCGTTTTGCATGTTTTTAAATTTTATTTCTCTAGTAATTCCTGTCTGCCCCATCTACATCGGTACCGATGTGTGACAGATTTGGGAAAGGGGAGTCTGCCACAGATGGTTTGGAAGCGCTGTTCTAGAACACAGTGCCATCTGGATAGGCATTCCTGAGACACCATTCAAATTCTCCCCCGACATCCTCACGAGGATATAATCTTTTCTTCAAAAGGGGGAAACCTCTGCTACTTGCAGTAGCTGGAATGGGTAACGGGCTTGGTAGACACACGAGCTCAGCGTCTAGGACGAGAGCAATGTTACTGCATCTTTGTAAAGTCAGAAGATGCGTTTTCTTGGCTCCCTGGAGGAAAGGGTTCCTCCAGCCAGAAACACGAGAGCCACCTTTCCACTCTGAGATCGTCACCTCGTGAGCCAGCCGGAGGGCTCGGCTCCATTTCTGCGTGCTATGGCCATCGACACCTGCTCTCCTACCTTAATTCGGGAACTGCTCCCCCCACCGCTACAGGGTAACACCGGCAGGAAGGAGAAGGATCGTGTGGCGGAGGGGGCTGACATTGCAGAGGGAACCTGAGCCCGTTAATCAAGCCCCACCGTCTGCAAACTAGAACTCATCAGGGGTCCATCCCTGACAACGGGAACATACAAGACAAGTTGCAGAGCACGGTAGCACCCCTGGTGAGCAGAAGCACCAGGACTGAGCTCGGACAAGACCCAGGAAATCACATTTGTTGGGGCTCCGTGGGCACATCCACCTAAACTCTGCATTTGTTCCACCGGCCAAGCCCCACAATGTGCACTGGGAAACGGAGTGAGGGTCCTTGATCCAGCAGGGCACCTGGGGGTCGGAGGTGGGAGAAGGAGACACGGGTGGCATCTTCCATTCTACCTGGAATGCCATCAATGATACCTTCCACTTGTATTTGGATAATTACAGAAATGGAAGACTTCAACGTACCTCTCAGGGGCAAGAAGTATCATGTCTGCCAAACATGACCGGAAAATGTGAGGTCTACCAGTCATCCACGTAGACAGAATGGAAGACCCAGGAAGTAGGCATGAGCCCTGAGACACTCACTAGTCCCGGTTCAAAACCAATATGGCGGCCTCCCACTCTTAGGAGGTGGGGGGAAGGTGAATTCTTCTACACGTTGATTAGAATTTTAAAAAGGGAGGATTAGGAATAAAAAGGCCAAAAGTTACCAAGCAAATCAGCAAACACAACGAGGGAATGGCCTCATTCCTACAACACAGGGATAACTCAAGACTAAAACGTTAAGGGGACAGAGAGAATTATTAGGTATGGACTCAATGCTCCACCAATATGATGTCCTATGGTAACGCCGGGCCATTTCCTAACACATCTTCTTCGGTGTAGTATAATATCGAGCTTTATTTCTCAAGAACTCTTGCATACGTAGGGAGAGACAGCGAGAATCCCGATTCTTACAGGAGGATTAGTGAGGGTCCATCTTTGAGCATCTGACAGACAGACAAGAAAAGAAGGACTCAGAGAAAGCTGTGATTAAGACACTAGACAAGGCTGAAGAATGCAAATTTACAAATAGGAACGAGTCTTTTGTAATGAGGAAGCTTTTATAATTATGGATTCCTAATTCTCTCTATAGTAATACATGAAATTGATAACAAAAGATGAACATTTCAGGGAAATGAATACTTTTCTGTGAAAATACTGATTATTATAGCCTAATCAAGGAAATTAGGAGTAATCAGACCAACGAATATGAGAGCAATAGAAAAATTACGAAAGAACGGCATCCGGGAAAAAGGGGAGGGTGGTGACAGTGTTTTAGCAAATTTTTTCATACTTTCAAAGAACAGACGGTCGCACCTCTACTGACTGACTCCAGACAGAGGCACGAAAATGCTGAGTTGTTTCGTTTGATGAAGTTGGCGCCGTTGGGGTAGAGAAATCTGCAAAGAGGCAGCCCCAGAAGGGGAGAACTCAGAATCTGGAAAGCAACTGACCCCACTGGTAACATCGGTATCCCCCCAGATGAAAAAGTCGCAAACGCAAACGTGAATTAAAAACCCTTGGGGATGAGCCAAAGCACGTGCGTCTAACAGGAGGGAAAACAGCAGAAGATCATTTCCAGAGAGGGTACCTTGTTTAATGCGGTTTCCCGGCAGGAAAAGCCTCCTAGAACTGACTCCACTCGGCTGCCCGTAACCGCTACCCCTCGCGATGGATGGGGGTGAATTAAGGAGCAGCACGACCCCGAAAGGCAGACGGGCATCGTTGATGTGACGGCCGGCTCTCCAGGCACGTCCTCTGCTCGTCAGTCTGTCCAGACCTGAAACCCTGCTCTCCAGGACTGCGGCACTCGTGAGTCTGCCCCCAGAAGTGTCTGTGACGGGGCGGGGGGTGGGGGGGTCTTCTGTGTGCGTGCAAGAGATGGAGAGACCAAGGCAGAGACGAGGAGATAGGGAGAGACCGCTCAGAGGGACAGAGACACAGAGACACAGTGCAGAGAGACGGTCAGAGACAGACACAGAGACACAGGGAGACAAACAGAGAGATAGAGGGAGACAGACACAGACACAGAGAGGAAGAAAGAGACAAAGGGAAAGAGAGACAAACACAGAGACAAAGAAAGGGAAACAGAGACAGAGGCAGAGACAGAGACAGAGGAAGACAGAGAGAGACAGAAGGACAGACACAGAGACACAGAGAGAAAGAGAAACAGACACAGAGACAGGGAAACTGAGAGACAGAAAGAGACACAGACATAGAAGGAGACAGAGAGAAAGACACAGAGATAGACAGAGACAGAGAGAGACACAGAGATAGAGACAGAGACAGAGAGAGATACAGAGATAGGGATAGAGACAGAGACACAGAGATAGAGATAGAGACAGAGACACAGAGATAGAGATAGAGACAGAGAGAGACACAGAGGTAGGGATAGAGACAGAGACAGAGAGAGACACAGAGATAGGGATAGACAGAGAGGAGACAACAACAGAAAGAGCAGCAGAAAGAGACACACAGAGACAGAGATACAGACAGACACAGAGAGACCCAGAAAGACAGACACGGATGCACAGAGACAGAGAGATCGTCGGAGACAGTCACAGATAGACAGAGACAAAGAGAGAGAGGAAGGCAGACAGCCAGAGAGGCCGAGCTCCCTGGCAGGGAGGGAGCGAAGCGAATGAAGGAAGGAGCGCGTGCCCCCTCCCTCTGCTGGCTCTGCGGCCCCACTGTGCGCGCCGAGCGCTGGGGCCGGATTTCCAGGCGGGGCGCGCAGGGAGGGAAGGTCTGCGGAGAAGCGGGCTGTGCGGACACCATCCGGGCAGAGGACGGCGTCGGGCCTCAGGCGTCCGTCCGGAGCGAGGCTCACGCACTCATCCGGATGCCCGTCCCAGAGCCCGGGAGCCCTCGAGGCAGTGGGGTCGCACACGGCCTCTCCCAGACAGACACTACATGAGCCCACACACGGCACGCCGACACTCAGGGTGCGTGGCACTGTTCGGAGCGCTCTGTCTCGGTTAGGGTACGGCCAGCGTCCGACACCTGGGGCCCTGCGCTCGCGGGCTCGGGCGCCACAGCTCTCTGTCCGCGCACATGCATATGAACCCACGCCACCTCCAGGGAAACCCATTTCTCCCGGTGTCCCCCACGCGTTTTCTCTCTCTAGGGATACCCACCCCAGCCGTCCAGCACTGCGAGGCCCTACAAAGTCGAGCCCAAGCCGCTCAAGTAGGAAATGGCAACAGCCCCCCCCCAAAAGAGCCAACAGCTACAACCTAAGTCATGAGGTTGGGTATGCATTCTTGTCGAAATGCGTGGAATTTTCAGATTACAGAGTATGAAGACAGTTGGGACGCCCACACTTAGTGGGAATTGAGGAAACACACTTGATCGGCCCCCAGACAACCAGCAGGTGCCCCACAAAAGGGCTTTCGACATAAAGAGAAGAGAGCAGCTTGGAACCAACCTATAGACGAGCCGATGAGGAAGCCGTCAGAGTGCTGCATGGAAAGAGCGGTTTCTAAAGAGCTCGGAAACAATTCCTTCTTCAAGGAGGGGAACCATCCTCCTGCGGATCTAGTTTGCTTTATGCCCCCCCCGAGGGCTGCACCAGCCCTGATGCTCCCGGGCTGCTCACTGACGCAGGTGCAGTGTGCTCGTTGCACCCCGCTTCGGCACTAGAACACGACGAGGACGTTACCAAGGGCTTCGTGCCTGCTGGTCAGCACGGCGGGCCTCTTAAAACTTAATTCCTAAGGAGGAGTTCCCTGTGCGGATCCCAAGCCAGTGTGTACATAACCAAACACAGGGGAAATGCAAATCGAAAACCCAAGGGGAGGTAACCTCGCCCCTGTGAGCATGCCCGTCACGAAAAAGAGAGGAGGTAACGGGTGTTGGTGAGCATGGGGAGAGAGGGGAGCCCTCGTGCACTGTGGGTGGGAATGCAAACTGGCGCGGCTACTGTGGGAAACAGCATGGAGGTTCCTCACAAAGTTAAAAATACAACTGCCACGTAATCGAGCGATGCCACGTCTGGGTACCCATCCAACAGAAATGCAAGCAGGAGAGTAAAGAGATGTGCTCCCTGAAGCATTCTTCACAGCAGCCAAGACATGGAAGCAACCCAAAGTCCCAGTGACGGATGGATGGAATACAGAAGAGGGGGTCCGTCCACACAATGGAACGTGACTCAGCCTTCACACAGAAGGCGATCCTGCCATTTGTCACAGCGTGGATGGACCTCGAGGGCATGATGCTCAGTACGAGAATCCAGACAGCGAAAGAGAAATACCGCATGATCTCACTTACGTGTGCCATCTAAAAACATCGAACTCACAGAGACACAAAATGGCGGACCCCACGGGTTTTAGGGACGGGGATGGGGAGATGTTGGTCGAAGGGTATGAAGTTCCAGCTCCAAGTTCTCAGCACGGTGATGAGAGTTAACAGCACTGAATCACATACTGGAATTTACTGTGTGGAGGTCACAAGTGTGTTCACTGCACAGACAACGTGGGAGCTACATGACTTGATGTGCTCATTGAATGAAATACGGTGTTCATTTCGAAATGTATAGGCACAATAAATTATCGCACCATACACCTTTAAAAAATCACCTTGGATGACCTAAAATCCACAGGTACCTGCATAAATACCTCAGTCACACACACACACACACAAATGCAAATGCTTCAAAGGAATGCCTTGATGGCCACCTGTGGGGGAAAATGGGACCCCAAAAAATGCCCTCCTGTGCCTATGTAACCAGCATGCTAAATGGTGATATCATGGGTCAGTCGGAGGTGCTAACAGAGCAGGTAGAAAAAGGACAAGCATCAGCCACGGGGGGTGCCCAGTGAAACACTGGTACCTAATCAGGTTTTTAGGACATGAAGAGAATTGCTGGCTATGGCATCTGACCTCCTCAGACGCCCTCAGGCTCCCCCTCCTTGGTCGCCGCTGAGAAGGGAGTGTGGTTACTTGGGCGTAGATAGCAGATGAACAGCTTGAACCCACGGAATACAGACGGACATCTGCATATAAGACCGTCCTCCCTCTGGGCAGGGCTGAGGGCTCGGGGAGCCAGCTGTAGCAGCTAGCTATGCTGCGTAACAACACGTCCCACATGGACAGGCTTGAAATGACACCTACTTATCATGTCCCAGTGCTTTAAATGGGAAGTCTGGGTGGGGGAGCACCGGGTCCTCGGCTCAGGGTCTCAGGAGGCTGAAACCAAGGAGTCAGACGGGGCTGGGGTCTCAGCTGTAGCTTGAGATCCCGTTCCAATCTCACTCAGGTCGTACGTGAAACTCAGTTCTGTGAACTTGTAGGACGGGGGTCCGGTTTCCTTCCTCCTCCTTCCCTTCCTCCTTCCCTCCTTCTCTTCCCTCCTCCCTCCCTCCTTCCTTTCCTCTCTCCTTCCTTCTTCCCTCCCTTTTTCCCGTCTTAAACAAGCTCGCCTAAAAACATCCAGACTCTGATAATCTCTAGATGAATTGATTACATTATTAATCAAGTTTTCAGACACAGAGGACATAAGGAAACATTCTAAATAGGTCAGATTTTAAAAATTCTTTGGGCACTATGGGGAACTCCAGAACTTACCCTCTCTGTAATTATCACCTCTGGCTTATCATGGGTACACTTTAGGAAATTTTTTTGGACTTATTTCATAAGAACAGAAGTAAAGAATCCATTTCAATAACAGGTCTTAGGTTTTTGTTTGTTTTACGTTACCCAAGAACAGGAAATCATTTTGTTTTGTTTTGTTTCGTTTCTTGTTTTGGGCTATGCTCTCTCCACCGACTTGCAGAAAAACAAGGCATGATGGTGCCTGGTGCTCTCTCTGTGTTTACTTTATGAATATTTCATGAAGGAGGTGGCGTAGAGTGAGTATTGCCTCCCCAATCATTGTCCCTGAAGCTGTTATGCATCCCATCAAGGGGAAGATGAAAGCATCCCAGTATTATTTGTCCCTCTTGGAAATTACGGCGCTTCTCATCCTGAGCCAAACGCCTTGCCCTGCGTCCTTCAGCAGCACCCCCGGGCGCCTGATGATCAGATCTGGGAATGAGGTCCCAGCATCTGCACGGTAATGACTGTCATTTTGTTGGGGTGCCACATCGATTTTCCGCATCATTTCCGTCCCGTGGTCGTAAAGCTCACATTAAGATTTGGCAGAACTCGTTCATCAACGCTGTCAAACCTTCCTGAAGAACACACGCCATCAAGATACAGAATGCGTTGTGTTTTTTCCTCCAAAGGACCGCAGTGTTGCCCAGCGGTGGACGTCTTCTGCGCAGGTGACTGTCTTTTATTTGTTTCCTTCTTCTCCCAGGAAACTGTTTCCTTCTGTGTCGCAGGGCTGAGACACGCCCACGGAGAATGGCGAAGTCTGGCAAGGGTTCTGGGAATGACGCCGGCTTCGCGGCAAGCTAATGCAAAAGACATTAATCGCCATGCAAGAGCACAGACGCCGGGGCTGAAACTTGCACAACACTTTGGGATGAATGCACGTCCTCAAAGCACCCTGAAAAAAATGTCAGTGCTGCCTTATTAATGCTCTCAGATTAATGTAGCCATAAGACCACGTGTCAATAAGCATATCGGGCGATCCGCACCCTTTCTAAATGGAGTGTCACAGACATCTGCCAAACCAAAGGCTGTCTGCATATATTATTATCTATTAAATATAGGATTTTTTGTTAAATTGTATTTACTTATTTGAGAGAGAGAGCACGTTGAGTGGGGAAAGGAGCAGGGGGGAGGGAGAGGGACAAGCAGATTCTGTGCTGAGTTCAGAGCCGGATGTGGGGCTTGATCCCACGACCCTGAGATCATGACCTGAGCCGAAACCAAGAGTCGGACGCTCAACTCACGGAGCCACCCAGACACCCCAAATACAGAAATTATCTACGTTATCTTTATATATATTTGTCTATTATATTTAGTGTGGTATTTATATGTTATAGATAATATAAATATCGTAAATAGGATATAAGTATAATACATAATATATAATATGTACCATTTAATACACATTACATTGTATATTATTATGTCTATATATAATAAAAATACATAACGTAAATAATATATAAAGGTATACATCCATTTACATACTTTTAGAAATCTTTCAAATAGGAAAAAAAAAATTATCAGCACAATCAAATAACTGCATGATCGGCCTCAAACGACCCGTTAGCTCAAGACGCCAGAAATACTGAAGTCTGGCCAAATGATCTCACATGGAGCCATCAGCCTGGAAATGAGTCTGTCTACAAAATGGGTAAACCCAAGAGCACATCTGCACACCACTGGGTTTGTGGGAGGTCAACTGGCATCTCTGGCTGGAAAGGATGCGTGTGGGTGGCATACGAGCTCCCGGAAGGAACATCACAAACACACACACACGGCATTCTCAGGGAGGTTAACCCTGTAAATGGGCAGGTCTGTTCTGTTGGCGGAGGCGTGGGGTGGGAATTCCCTACGCGTCTCTCCCATTTTTGCATTTCCTGCCTGGGAGCCACTGACTGTCCTTTCTTTGGGATTATCTTTTGAAGTGCTCACCAAGCAAACAATTTAGAAAGAGGGCTATAGCTAGCGTCTCTAGACCAATGGACACACACACACACACACACACACACACACACAAAACGGGGGAAGTGCGTTGTCTTTTTCTTCCGTGTCAGATCCAAACAGTAAAATGACCTACAGTTAAAAAAATACTCTCTGTTAAGAAAAAAAAAAAAGTCCCTGGTTATCTTTTTAGAAACTAATGTGAACTCCGTCCTTATTTTGTAAGGGTCTGCCAATGTTTTTAAGGTGCAGACTTAAAATGTTCGCGTTTGTCATAATATTGGACTCCATCCGATCAGTTTTGGGTTTTGTTTTGGAGGTTTTTTTTCCTTTCTGCCTGCAGCCTATCTGAATTGCCTTTTCCTTGCCAATTTAAAGATACCCAAATGGTAATGATTTTAGCAGTAATGCTTTTCACAGAATGATGTTTGGATTTCCTGTCGTATGAGTTTACAAGGTTGGCGGTAATAGTACTGTGATTGGAGAGGTTTACAAAACACACATTTATTCTTTCCTGGTCCTGGAGGCTGGGAGTCTGAGATCCAGGCGGGGCCAACGTTGGTTCCTCCTGAGGCCTCTCTCCTTGGTGCGTAGACCCTGTGTCCTCCCTGTGTCCTCACGTGGTCATCCTTCTGTGCCTGTGTCCTCATCCCCTCTTCTTATAAAGACCCCAATCCCATGGGATCAGAGCCCACCCTACTGACCTCATTTTACCTTAATCCCCTCTTTCAAGGCCCTATACCCAAAACAGTCCCATTGTGAAGTCCAGGGCTGAGGATTCCTACCTATGAATTCTGGGGACGAAATTCAACCCAGAACGCTTGTGGATGCTGAGACCCAGGTCAGCCATGCTGAAGGCGTCCCCTGCTTCGGCTCCTCCAGCCAGACGGTCCGGCTTGGTCGTCCTGGGCACCGGTGCCCCACAGTGGGAGGACGTGTGGACAGGGGGAGCAGGGGGGCCCAGCCGCCTTAGAACGAGGTGGTGCGTCTTCGACCACACATGGCTGCGCTAGCACCTCGACGGGAGTGCTAAGAAAACACCAGGGCCTTCACTCACCCACACGAAGTATCTGTCAAATTCCAGACTGAGCGTTTCACTCCCCACGGCGCACTCAGGCACTGGTGAAACACTTTCCCAAGAGGACAGGAGGGGACAGGAGTTCTCTGGGCGTTTCCCACTACGGGACGGAGTATCTCTCCAATGTTTATCATCAGAACCAGGGGGATCTCCCGAGAAGGCAGCCCCCTCCGCCCAGACCACAGTGAGTCCCGGGGAGTCCGAGCTCTCAGGCTTGGCCGCACTCAGAGCTCACCCAGCACCCTGCAAGCGTTCCCACCTGTGCCTGGCCCCCTGGGGGCTTCTGCTCCCGCTAACCCGCGATTCTCGGCATCCAGCTACGTGCGCCTGTGTGTGTGTGCGTGCGTGCACACGCGCGCGGGCCTCCAGTTCTCAGGACAGCGGTTGGCCCTGTGATCGCCGTTCTCTGAGGACCTATGAAGACTTGCTGGTTTTCAGGCTCTCGCTGTTTTTGCATGAGGACGGAGTGGCAGCCGCGAAACTCTACATGGCAGAGCAGACACTAGAAGACCCCCTATTTCTGGGATTCACGACTGTCACCTGGAGGGACATGCTCTCGTCTCTCTTCTTGGCCTAAGAGTTTCCTCATCTCCGTGGCTGGAGAGACTTCGATGTTAATGGGACAGAAAGGCCACCAGCAAGACCCTCCCCAGCCGGGTTCAAGAGCATCCCATGGAGGTTCCCAAGTGCATATATTCACATTCAGGCACGTGTTCCCTGAAGGATGTGGTTCATCTCCAGGCGGGCAGAAGAGCCCCCTCACTGGCTTCACAGCTTGACTGCCTGAGTCCGACTCCACCTCCACGGCACTTGTTGGTTGGGCCACTTTGGGCGGGTCCCTCCCTCTCTTCGAGCTGTGGGGTTGTATCAGTCTGGTGGGGCTGCCATCACAAAGCACCACAGACCATACCCCTTAAAGATGAGAAGGCTGGAGACTGGAGGTCTGGGATGAGGCTGCCCGTGTGGTTGACGTCTGGTGGGAGCAGCCTTCTTGTTGATGGCCGCCATCTTGTACTGTCCTCCCATGGCAGACAGGAGCAAGAGAGTAAGCTCTCCACAGTCTTGTCTTATAAGGACACCAATCCCATCATGGGAGGGTCCCACTCTTATGACCTCATGTAACGCTGATTACCTCCCAAGGCCCGCTTCCTAATATATTTGGAGTTAGGTTTCCACATGTGAATTTTGGAGGGACACACATTCACTCTAAGAGCAGGGTTGTTATCTGCGGAGTGGGATAATGTGTTCCTTTTTGGGGGGGCTCCCGTGAGCTGTAAATGCCACCGTGTGCCAACCAGGAACACGGCGCAGTGTTGGCAGTTTAGTGAAGGGCCCGTAAGCATGAACTGCAAGCTAAACCTGGTGGTCCTCACCCCTCGAGTTGTTTGGCAAACCCAGCACGGGAGTGCTGGAATCACGCCCAACGCCTACTGTTGTAAGTGCTTCCGCCACGGAGACACGAGGGTAATACTTTGGCCGCCCCCAGTGTACAGCCGCGCTGTGTGTGTGTGTGTGTGTGTGTGTGTGTGTGTGTGAGCTCTTGCGTCTGCTTTGGCGTGTTCCGCTGACACAGCACGAAGCTATCAAGGATGTTTTTCAATCTCCGTCTTGTCGAGGCACGGGGCTAAGTAACCCTGCGGGTGCCAAGCACTCCAAGGTGCTGACCATCAACTTCTTGCCTTTCTGGGTCATGGATCTCTCCAGCAGGGAGGCCATACGCCAGCTCGTTGTGGCTTGCCTCTTGCATTCACCCCATTTATCTTCAGACCCTGCTTCTGCACCTGTTTCTAATTTAAAGCTAATGATGCTCCGTGACGGGTCCTCACGGCAACAGACGCTGAGTCAGGAAGTAGATGCGGCCACATGCAGCCACAGGGTAGATGCTCAGGTGTATATACTCTAGAGAAAAACGGAAGTCAGAATACACATTGCCCCACGTCTCCCAGAGTCAGGGCTCGCTCCAAGAAAATGGGCTTGAATGGGTTTCCAAATCACATCGAAATGGATTTTCAGGCTCAAAATCCTCAGGCAGTGTCATGAGGGACCCCCATGGTTGCTATGTCCCCAGAAGCCTATTCTCTTTCTGTGACCTCTGGGCGCTGACAGCAGAGCATGAGGAATCTGAGAGATGGAAATCTGCACCAAGGACGGTAAGTTCCACTGCGGGATGCCAATGCAACACATTCTTCCCTTCCCATCCCTCACCTTCTAATAAGGACAGAAACTAAGGATGCGTGCTGTTCTTCCGACAGAGCACCTACATTTCGTCTGCAGGTATGTATGGTGCCCCATATTTACACGAGGTGAATGTGTGGGCTCACGCTTCATTTGAGGGGTCCTGAGGTCACTTCACGGAAGACGTGCCTACAGGTGGACCAATGGACAACAAGACGGTGGCAGGGACGGCAAAGCCAGGGAAGTCCGACAAGATGCTCATCGGGGCAGCTAAGCCAAGGACGTCCGATAGGACAGCGGTGAGAACAGCACCGCCAGGGAAGCCTGGCAAGATGGTGGCAGGGACGGCAAAGCAGGGTAGTCCAACCAGACAGTATCGGGGACAGCTAAGCCAAGGACGTCCAATGAGACAGCAATGGGGACAAAAAAGCCAGAGAAGCCCGGCAAGATGGCAGTGGGGATAGCAAAGCCAGGGAAGTCCACTTGAGAGCAACACCATGAGCCCCGGTTGTGGAATCTGGCTGTGGACACCTTGCTCAGCTCACCACAGTCATCAACAAGGACCAGGATGACAGATGGATACAGGTCTATACTCCCCACATTTGGAATACTAATTGTGGGTGGAGAACTTACTGACAGCTAGACTCAGCCCAGCCTGCCCTGACTGCCCCTCACGTCTGCCGATTGGAGGATCACTTGAAATGTAAACCTAGGAAGCTGCAAACAATCTTAGGAGACCATCATTGTTTTGTTAAATACACAGAGCACACTGGCTCTGATTCTTGATATTTAACCCTTTTAATGGCATTAATATGACTTTCAAATTCCAGACCCCAAGGAAGCTGCCATTATTTTTTTCTTTGGCTTGGTTTTCCTGGGCTGCCTTTCTTATAATCATACATCAAGCAAATGCCTCATGCCCGTCTTATATGAACAGCATTCTTGATAATCTGTGGACCACACAATGACCAGCTCTTAGTGCCTGCTGTCCCAGAGAGAAGGTTCTTGATACCGATGACACATCAAGCCCAATGGAAACCGAAGGCAGAACAATCCAACGGCAAGAGGCGGTTCACACCAAATGAGCTAAGAGGGCGCCATTTTGATTGCAGAAGTGTAGACTTGGAAGTCAACAAGACAGAGGAAAGATGGGAAGCCTTGGGTATGAACCAGAGGGAGGGGGAAAGGACAGAGTACAGGGCATTCTAAATGTCTCTAAAACGTCCAGCGCTTATGGAAGATGAGGTAGAAGAGGTGGCACCAAAGGACCCCAAGGTGATGACGGAACCCCCATGGGGTTAGAAGATGGGAGGAGATGGTCAGGAGCTGTCCACCCCTGGGTTGGGGTCCAGGCTTCCACACTTGGAAGCTGGGCCCCTTAACCTGGTTTTCTCATGTGTGAAATGGAGCCAAGAATAGTACCCACCTCTGGGATGTTCTAGAAACAAGGTGTGCAAAGTTCTTAGCATAACGCCCAATGTAGACTAATGCTCAGTAACTACGTCCTTCACCCTGATATTCCTGTTTTAGTTAGTTAGGAGAATGACGGATGTCAGGGGAGGTGACAAGCAAGATGTCGCGAGAGGCAGCGAGGAAAAGAACAGACTGATGGCTTGAAGGCATCCATAATGAGGCCCCAGGGAGCGAGCAGCTCACCAGAAAGCAACGGCACCGAGTAAAAATCACTCTGGAGAAATGTACCAGGAAGGAGGGAGGTGGGCAAAAGCCATATAGCGTGGCAGTGGTATCTTCACAGCGCTGTTTAAATTCGGCTGCTAATTGGACAAATTAGGCATTGGCGGGGTGACAGCATGTGGGAATTAGCCGCTCTGTGTTAGCCAGGACTCTGGGTGAACAGATGACGCCAAACACTTGGAGCCTCACACATGAGCCCGAAAGGGACAATCGCACCGTGTGCACGTGAGATGCAATTTGTGTCTGCCAGCTGCCCCCTCTCTCTGGGGCATGGCCACCACTTGGTGACGGCAACAGCCTATCGCGGTGCAGCCCCAAGTCGCCGGAGTGTCGACTGTATGCATCAGGGAAGTCACCTCCTTTGAACTCCATCAAGAATATTCAACAGTGAGTTTTCTTTCAGATCGCCAACACGGTAGAGCTACGCAAAGCACTGCCATTTCCACGTGATTTGGCCAAAAGTGATGGCTCAAACACACAGGAAGGCACTTTCATCTACCAGTATCCTTAGTAATCCAGTGGACTGTGGACACGTCTAATTCTTGCCGCAGTGGTGTACGACGTACATGGAACACGGAGGGAGCTTGACCTGAGTTGGGAAGCACAGGGTTTGTAGCGGGCATCAGTCACGTACACATAGCTGACCGCCTGCATGATGGACCTTCGTCTCCAGTCCCTCCAGGGGCCAGGCTGATGGCACGTGGCCCTTGACAGCACAAGACCCTCGCTGTAAGCATCACGGTTGGCATAAGCTATGAGGCATCTCCCAAGGCCCCAGGTAAACTGAGGCACGGCTTCCCAAGAGCTTAGAGGTGACCCCTCGAGAGCCAGGGGCAATGCTAGACCGTTCTTGGGCAAACTGAATCCTTCAGTCCATGCTGCCCCCAACACCGTGCATGCGTGCTGCTTCCCTACCGTGCATAGCTTCCCTAACACACCCAGGACAACCGGAGGTCCTGCACCAGACCAAGAACTACCATCGTAAACCACCCCGACACTTGGATTTAAGTGGATTTTTGGTAAGGAATCATTTCCTTGACTTTAGTTTTTTCACTGACTCTGGTGCCATTTGTTTGGAGAATTCGGTCCATTCATATTTAATTTTGTAATCATAGTTGTGCTTACCCCCAGCTCCCTAAATGGTCTCTGTTATTATTATGCTCCCGTTTTTCATTTCCTTAGGCGACATCAGGAAAGGGACCCATGGTGGGTCCCTTGAAGTAGGTGTGAGTCACAGAATGCACTGTTTTTAATATTGTGCTGAGTTCTTGGCTTTTTTTTTTTTTATAAAGTGAAACCTTCTCGGCTGTCTTAGATGCTTATCCTGTCACTTAGTCGGAGGGTTTAATCTGGAGGCATGGAGCCTTGGTCACTGTCCCCTTTCTCTGCAATCGCCTGCAGATTTTCTTGATAAAGAGCATTTTGTTATGGATAATGCATCCTGATTATGTCAGACATCTGCAGTAACATTTATCAGGCAACAAGGTTAATTGCCTTTCAACAAACAAAAACAGGTTGTGTTTCCAGAGAAACACGATGAGGAGTAAGGAGGGATTTCTGTTTTCTCTTGCATGCATTTGGTCACAAGTGTCTGGGGGGTCCAGATCGGCTTTTTGGGGTTTTGGGGGAATAGTTTATAAGGTTCCATACATGCACACCCTTAGGATGGACTTGATACCAATGACAGTCAGCAGACATTCTGTCCTCCCTAGAGGAACACGTGTGATGGAGAATGGTGGTTTTCAAACTGTAGGGTCTACTGAGTCACCTTGCTGGTGGGGGGGTGGATTGGAAATACTGGTCAGGGAATTCACCTCTAGAGTTTCGTGTCCCATGTAGGTCTGGGGTGGGGCCTGAGAAGTGGCATTTCTCACATATTCCCAGCAGATGTTTGATACCACTGGCCCAGGAACCCGACACTGGGAGCCACCAGATAAGACCACATCCCAAGACATGCAGTTGTCATGGCCAGCCGTGGACACAGGACACAGAGGAAGACAGGGCACAGCGTCACTGTTTCCCTGCAAATCCTCCCTGAGGACCGGCCAGTGTTTTCTCTCCTGACTCTTGTCTGGATCCGAGGCGACTCAGCCCCGGTTGGGACACTAGTCGGGAAAGAGTGGGTGATTGTAATTCAGGGCAGATTCTTCCGCCCCAGCAATGAAATGACATGAGAGAGGTGTCACCAGCTCAGGGAGGCTCCCAGTGAGTGTGGAAAAAGGTTGTTGCCGGTTCTAGGAAAATGACTGGGCCACGTGAAAACACAGAGGAGCTCGATGTTCCCAGGGCTGTTCCGTAATCCACTTAGTCTGAATTAATACCCCTGGTAGATCACACTGCGGTCCCTGGAAGGTGCCAGGAAGTCAACACTGAAATGTGGGGAGCACTAAAATGTCACCATCCCTGCCAGAAGTAAAAGGAGCAAAATGGGACCGAATAGGATTTACAAAAATCGGGATGAACATTCATTCTGGAAGAACTCCCATAGGCTACATCCCTCAATGCCCCTCCTCCCCCACCAACCCCCACGTATTTTACTGTTCAACCTCAGTAGTGGATGGAATTGTGTCCCCAAAAAGATATGTCCAAGTCCTAACTCCTGGAACCTGGGAAGGGGAACTTATTTGGAAATGTCTTTGCAGATGTGAAAAAGTGAAGGATCTCAGGATGAACTCATCCTGGATAAGGTTGGCCCTAAATCCAGTGACAGGTGTCCTCGTAAGAGACAGAAGAGGAGACACAGACATAGAGGAGAAGCCACTTGAAGATGGAGGCAGAGATGGGAGGGACGCGGCCACCAGCCCAGGGACGCCTGGAGCCCCAGAAGCTGGAAGACGCAGGAAGAATCCTCCCCTAGAGCCTTTGGAGGGAGCACGGCTCTGCCCCGCCTGGATCTCAGCAGCCCTGCCCTGTCTGGATCTCAGCAGCCCTGGCCTGCCTGGATCTCAGCGGTCCTGCCCCGCCTGGATCTCAGTGGTCCTGCCCCGCCTGGATCTCAGCAGCCCTGCCCTGTCTGGATCTCAAACTCTGATCTCCAGAGCTGGGGGAGGATGAGTTCCTATGGTTTTAAGCCCTCCAATTTGTTGTGATTTGTTATGGCAGATGTAAGAAATTAATACAGTCTTAATTAAAGACACGAACAGCCATTCATACTGAGGCTCATGATTCTTTTGTCCTACAGTTCAACCAGCTTTCTCTGGATATTTCCTTCCTGATCGATGAGTACCGTCCTCTGCATTTCAGTAAATGCCATCTTCATTTTTCCAACTTCTTGGAACAGAAGCCTGAGGGTCCCTTCATGGTTCCGCATTTCTGCCATGCTCCACTTGATCGGAAAATTCAAAACACATCCCAGATCCTATCAGCTTCTCATCATCTCCATCATCTGTCCAATGTTTATTTTCTGGATTCTGATGCCTGGACAGCTAGGGTCATGCTGACCCTGGAAGAATGGTTCCTCCCAGGGCTAGCCAATTCCTAGAGAGAGCAAATGACTCTCCTTTTAAATGGAAGCCAAGCGATCCAGAACCCACACCCCAATCTTGATCTCTGTGGGGCTGCCATTCTTTGAGCTACTGTGCGCCTGCCTTCAGCTCCCCAGGGCAGGTGCCAGACAGCTTGGGAAGGCCCTGTGCCTCAGAGCTGATGAGAGTGGCCAAGCCTAAGCCTGCTCACCCTGCCTCCTCTGCTCTCTCTCCACAGTCCCCACTCTCCCTCTGTGTCCTAACCAACCTTGGTGCTTCTCCACGTGGCTCTCATGGAGAGGCATGTCCCCTCTTTTTGGGAGCTGTAAGCCACAATCCTTTCAGTGACATGTGTGTTCTGACCTGTCGGCCTCACCATAATGGAAAAATAATACATCCTGTATCTTAAGACAACCTCACCGTAAGCTGCCATCTTTCGTGGGATTGCCATGGCGTCTTGGAGAAAGGGGGCACAGATGGGAGGACTCCTTGCATCCATAACAAACTGAGACGGTTCCTCGGTGGTTTCTCAGCCCTGACTTCAGTTTCCAATGGCTACCCGTGTTGTCAGAGGGCTGTCATTACGTGTAAGTATACCAATGTAATATAAAAATCCAACGGCTTTCGAAAATGAACTTTTGGGACTTCACCAAGATGAAAAGCTTCTGCACATCAAAGGAAACAGTCAATAAAACAAACAGGCAACCCACGGAATGGGAGAAGATATTCTCAAATGACACTACAGACAAAGGTCTGATATCTAAGATCTACCCGAATTGCTAAGGAAATGTTAAAAAAGAAAAACAAAGCTGGGGGCATCACATTGCCTGA
>CM052901.1:102438111-102461113 GCA_028534135.1 Potos flavus | reverse complement strand
TGCCATGACTAATTCCAATTCGAGAAATTCCGCAACCGTCAGCATCCTAAAATATGCAAGGGGCACCCCGGCCCCGGGGTATTTAGTGGAACCTGCAGGCATATGGCCCTATAGCAATGAGTTCACCCTGCATGTGGTTGTGAATCAGTATCCACCAGCTCCATGACATACTCTTGCAATGGTGCAGGGGTGGGGGGGGCGGGGGGACAGACATGCGGTCACAGACCAGCAAGATAAGAAACATCATAGGAGCTACTCAGTGCAAGCAAATGCCCAAACTGGGCAGACTGTCTATGGCCAAGACATCAGGGAAGATGAGGGGCCAATGAGGTCTTTCCACCATGTAGCCCAAAGTCCAGCCCTAAGAGGATGGTGCAGACTACACTCCCAGGCAAGCATGGGGACACACACCGCACACCTCAGGAAAAGAAGACAAAAGCCCATCGGTGCTATGGGGGAAGGTCCCTGAAGCAAAGTCCCTAAAACAAAATGTAACCCTTGGAAGCACCCAGTGCCTGCTGGTGGAAAAAATTAAACGATGAGAAGATCAGATTCAAGAAGGAAGCATTGCATCGCTAAAGCCAATGTTGGGTGCTTCTCCATAGTATGACAAACCTAAAGCCAAAGGGGAAAGCCAACGCTCATTGAATCCAAGGACAAGGCAATGGCCAGAGTCAGTCCCCAGGATCACGTTCTCCCAGGGAGCATGTTGTCCTAGTGTCTGTGAGTAGATGGTGGTGCCATAGCTTGTCCGCCATGATGAACCAAACTACAGTGTTCCTTAGATCAGCGGTTTCTCCAAGTGGGGCCTCATGGCCTCGGGTGGGAGATGGCGGGAGGTCCATGCGGTCTGGACTATTTTCATCGTAATGCTATGAGCTCCCTCTGTGTTGTTCAAGGGTCAACTGTATATGTGCGTAATGTCCTCCTACGGGACAAAACGGAAAGCGCACTATCCACCACGCAGTGACGCATGGCGGCTGGCAGGCTGTTTCCGTTGGAAGCTAAGCCGGCTGCTGTTCCTCAGGAAACCCCAGTGTTGCTTGGAAGAGGAACTGATAGACAAACTATGGGTATTGCAAGTTGGCTATCTGGCAGACATTTTACTGAAAACAAATACAGTGAGCTTGTCAAGGACAACAAATGACAGTATTTACTGCCAGTGACAACATTGGAGCGCTCAAGAGAAATTCAGAATTCTGGAAAACTTTGTATGTGGTCCCAGGAGCTCAACAGTTTCCCAATACCTAGACTTCTCTGCTAAGGTTGGGGGTTGTGCTAAAAAACGTATTTTTTTTTTTTTGACGTCATATAATGAAATGCGTCACTGTTTAAAAGCCCTTCCATAAGTCACTGGACCGGTGTTTTCCAAAGGACCGATGGGCAGATGACCCATTCAAATGATAAATAGACCGACTGACTTTAACTGAGCAGAATAAGAAAATTTCATTGATGGTGATTCTGGATTCGATGTTACCGCTTGACCATCGTAAAACAAGGAGGTGGTGGGTCTGGGGATGGTGTCAAAGATAATCCACAATTATCTGAAGATGCTATCAAAACACTCCTTGGTTTTCCAGCTACGTGTCTGGGTGAGGTTGGATCTTCTTCAACAGAAACATATTGCAACACACGGGATGCAGACATCCATAGGAGAATCTGGCTGTCTTCTCCTGAGCCGCACGTTTGCACCAATGTAAGACATTTGCAGAAAAAAAAAAGGAAAGAATGCCAGTTGTCTTCTGTGGGAAAAGCCACACCCAAGGAGCCAAAACGGAATAACTTAAAGTACTTGCATATGGCGGCCCATGGAGCAACCTCAGCGTCGTGTCATGCTAATGGCGAGCATTTGGTGGGCACTGAGAGTGCGCCGGGCTGCCCGCCGTGTGTGCTTGGTACACTGCATGCCTCACGTCCAAACCACAGAAACTCCCTCCGATATACAAAGCACCTACTGTGCAGGTGTGGGGGCTCGGCATAGAGATACAGGGTTCAGGCTAAGACAGGTGTGCCGGGGATGGAGGCACTGTGCCCACGTCCCCTGCACAGGTGGATCCCTCCTGCACAGCTTGAGCACACGGGTCAGGGACAGGGGACCCCAGGTCTGTCACGTCAGCCAGGAGCTCCAAGAGAAGAGAGACGCCAGGGCCGGCGGCTCTCCTGCACACAACGGCAGCATGCAGAGCATACTCGGTGACATTCGTGCGACCAGTCCTGAAAATGCCGTCCCCTCTGCCACCTGAGGGGCTCTTAGAACTTCTTCCTTCACTATGGAAACGCACCCCTGTGATCACAAACCCCAGCAGGTCCCCCGGCTGCCTGTCCCAGACACACAACACCGCCATCGCTAAAGACTCTAGACTGCATGTGGCAAGTTGCCTTTATGAAACCACCCCCTGTTGGGCTTGGAGCAGCATCAGAGATTACCTACAACTACCTGAAAAAAAGCTATAAAAACACTCCTCCCTCACCAACCACGTATGTGACCGAGACTGGCCTTGTTTCAACAGGAAGAGTCCGTGGCAAGAGACGGGTTGCAGAGGTGGATAGCAGAAGCCAGGCGTCCCCTCGGCGGACGCACATGGAAGACGTGGCCTCTCTCTTCGGGGCGTAGACTGGGATGTTCAGAATGTCTTACATTTTTGCAAACGTGGGGCTTAAGATAAGGCAGCTGGCTTCTCCTAGTGACGTCTACATCCCGCATGTTGCAATAGGTTGTGCGTGTTGAAGGAGATCATAGCTGGAGATGGATACGTAGCTGGAATGCAAAGAAGCATCTCCGTAGCTTCTTCAGATAATCATGGACCATCTTGGACGCCATCCCCAGACCCACCGAGTCGTTTCTGTAGGATGGCCAAGCTGCAGTGTGGAATCTGGAATCATCGGCAATACAATTCTCTTACTCTGTTGGATTAAAACCCATTGGTCTTTCACCTTTGCAATGGATCGTTGGCCCAATTACCCAAAAGAGAAACAGAAGAGGTAGTAGATCATTCGTGAGGCTACACGCTGTCTGTATGTGGAGTATTTTTGTTTTGCATGCCACCTTTCTGTGATTTTTCTTTCTTTCCTACATGTTCAAAGGGTTTGTCTTGAGAGCTTGTCTCCATATCAAATCCAAAATACGCAACCTCCTGTCTTCTATCCTTGAGAGAACCCTCAGGGCCACCAAGCGCTGATGATGGATGGACCCAGGAGATCCTCCAAATTGGGATGAGATGAAGAAATCCCCACATACGTGGTCCTTAACCCACCGAGGGCTCAGGAAATCATGAAGACTCGACTACTCCAGGCGGGCAGGCTTGGGTGGAAAGCAGGTGGTAGAGTAGACAGTATGCATTCCAAAAAACTGGTGTGGACGGTCCTCTCCAGTTGCATTTCAATAACCCGTAAGGAGATTACAGTTATTATCAACATATGATGGGGATGCAGGATTTCATCAAGAGATCACAGGGCTCTCCCTGCCCACATGCTGGATTAATTTTATTTGCAATAGCCTCCATCCTGTGCATGACTTTGCAAAGCGAGGGTGAGCTCAGAGTCGCACCTGGTCCCCGGAGAGCTGACTCGGAGGTTTGCTGGAGACGCCCATGACCCATTTCTGGTCTGAAAATGGCCATTTTGCAAACACCTAGACGCCGCCCAGGCCTTGGAGCAAGGCGCCCCATCAGCGAACGGCACAGATCGCCGACCCGGCGAGCACCAGAAATTGCTAACACCACCATCCAGGCTTTCCCAGAACAGCATTCTTCAGCAGCCAGCCAGAGAGATGTTATTTCCTTAGAAAATTAATTTTAAAATAAAGCATCATTTGAGAAGTGCAAATTAGAAGAGGAGAAATGCATCTTTCCCTTCTATCCTGTCAACGCGCCCATGAAGCATTGCTAAACGGTGCAGAACAATATTGACCTAAGCTGTAGAATCATTTTTTCTCCATGGAATAACTAAATAATTGGGGAAGAATATATAGGAGGGACATGGCACCTGAAACATCTTATTTCACACACACACGACCTGAAACTCCTGCAGCAAGACGTGCAGCTTAGGGAAAACCACACAGCAGGCACACACGTGCTCATGGCCCTATGCCCCTTCATCTTTCGTACGCATGAAATATTTTATAATAGAAAAATTTAAGGGCACATTGAAATTCAAATCATTGCTACAAAACGAAGACGACGATGTGTTTTGATCAACGCTTACGTGTACCTACTCTTTAAGAATATTTTGAAAGGCACGTTGCCGTCTCTGTGAAGTGAAACTGCATGAGAGGCTCCCCGCTTTTCGCCGCGTCTGGTTTCCCTCCGTGGAGGCAAACCCACCGCCCCCTTCGAGCGCGGGGAAGTGCTCGACTTCCCAGGGCGTTCATCGGCGCGCGTGTCCCCCGTTAATAGACTAAGCACACCAGTGTTGCATTTTGAGAGCCGGTCCGTACACGGATTGGGAGAGAAGACGGATTTTGCCACGAGGCGGGGGATACAACCAGCAGAACCGTAGGCAAAGGGCAGGGTGCTGGTGCCAACCGTCTCCAAGGAAATGAGCCAATGCGCTGTCCCTCTGAGGAACGCCGTGTTACTCAGACGTGTCCCAGGGAGACGATTCTTCCCGTTCGACCTCCCTGCTCTCCCCAGAGCCCGCGAGTGGACAGGAGTTGGAAAACCCCGCCTGGCACGTCTGAGGGCAGGTGGGTCCGTCTGCCAAAGGGAAGTGAGGAGTAGGGCAACAACGTTCTGTCCCAAAGGACGTTCCGGGAGGCCAGCGCGGAGCTCGGCGCTCTGCGGTCCCGAGGCTGCGGGGATCACCATGAGTAGGACAAAGTAGATGCAGGACAGCTGGTCCGTCACGGGCTTCTCCAAGGGCCCAAAATACTTCCCACACATTGCCCTCGGGAGCCTAATCTCCGGACCCCATGAGGGACTCCAGAGATCAGCCGTCTCTGGCTGGCTGGCTCTAAGAGGGCACCCCAAACGTGTGGCTTAGATAACAGATCGCTTCTCACGGTTCTGGAGGCTGGGCGTCCAAGGTCGAGGCACCTGCAGATGTCGTGTCTGGTGAGGACCTGCCTCCTGGTTCATGGAGGGTATCTTCTCATTGGGTCCTCGCTTGATGAGGAAAGAGCTCCAATTCCTCCTTCTTCTCATGAGGACAATAATCCCATCATGGGTTGGTGGTGCGCGGTCCCACCTTCATGCCTTCATGGAGCCCTAAGGACCTTCTGAAAGCTCCACCTCCACCTGCTGAGACCGTCCCAATGGGGGTCAACCCTTCCTTACATGGATTTTTGGGAGACCCACACATTCAGTCCGTAACACCTGTGCTCCTGGAAGACGCTGAGGGAGAGAAACACCCTACCCCTTTTGTGTTCCAGGAGACATTTTCCCGCAAAGAACCTCCGTCCCCACCTCCCTTAGACAGGACTCCCGATGCCCCCCCTGTTTCTCTGGGACCAGGCCAGACACAAACCTCCCTCCGATCCCCACTTCTAGGCTCATGAATGAGCTGTGTGCACCCTCTGAGCCATCAGGGCACGATGCCCTCGCCTGACTTGATCCAACTTTGTTGGTTCGGCGTCTCTCCTTCCCCATCCTCCATCCCCAGGACTCGAGGCCACCCTCAGTCGGAGCCTGAGTGGCACTAGAATGCAGAACGACCCACCCCTCCAAAGGTCAGCTGTCTGCAAAGAAAGAGATCTGCTGCTTTGACATCTCAATCATGGCGCCCGCGCATCCCACACGGTGCGCCTGGTTCTTCTAGGCTCACAGGTAAATGCAAAGTTCTCTCTGCTGACTCTGAGTTACACGCATATCTCCCAGCCGGGGTTTCCTCCTCATTACGACAGCCCCCACCTCCTCCTCCCACCTCAATAACTGGCCTGCAAAGTCCTTCAAGCTCTACTACTTTGCCTTATGAGCAGGAAACCCTTGGCACCCCATCTGAAACGTCTAAAGAGTAGCTGTCCAATCAGGTTGTGGCTGGACAGAGTCTGCAGGGACATATAAACCATCAGGGGTGGCAGAAAGGCGACGAAGCTGAATCTCAAGGTGAGGTCTCCAGGGCTTGGCCACCAGGCAGCCACGGAGATGTGATCCCTTGAGGGGCTCCCGGGGGCCTGGCATGGCGTGGACGGGGTGCGTTCTTGCAGAGCGCACGGGCCATGGGGGGATGCAGGATGCTGGATGCGTAGCCGACGTGCACTGGAAAGGTAAACAGACATGGAAGACAGGGGCTGGATTTCATCCAGGATCCCTGGGAGACTTCACGGAGGAGGAGTCTGGTGGGAAACAGAGGTAGCAGGCTGACAACTGAAGGTGGGGAGAGGGAGTCCGGGAGGAGGAAATGTTGAAAGCAGGGCATGCCAACTGAAAAGTGTTGGAGGAGGACGAGGACAGGGAGGAAGGAACAGAGAGAAACAATCAACAGCACCTCCACCCAACGATGCGGGCATCCTCCAGCGTATGAAGCAGAGCGCGTCTGACAGATCTGGGCACTGAGTGCAGAAGAAAAAGGCCTTCCCTGCGTCTGCACCCCTGCGCCTCCCACGCACCTGTCCAGCCAGGGGACAGCCCACCATCCCCCTAGGTGACGAGCATTTGGCTCTAAGAAATCAACATCTGGTTTCGCTTGAAAATAAACAGTGTTCCAAATTTAGAGGGCAGCACCTGCGTCTTCTCGAAAAGATGCTGAGCCCCGTGAGGACGGCTGACTGCAGGGTCACGGAAAATATTGAGCAAGTTTCTAAGGGGATCGTGTCAGTGCACGCGGCGTGCCCCTCCAGGGGGGACCGCGATCTCCAGGCACTAGGTAAGCTCTCGGATCTCCAGCAGGTAATTATCCACACAACACGAACAATAAACTTCCAAGGAGTCAAGTGGCGCTGTGCCCGCTCTGATTCTCAAGTGCATTTCCGTGCTTCGGGTATCGGGGCCCATACTGACCACATAATGACCTACTGCCACTGCAGAAAAGGCTGGCATTTTCCAAAATGCTCTCCTTTCTTCCTCGAGCTGTTAGTATTTGACTGGGAAAGCCTGTGTGTGTGTCCCCACTTTCTACCCCTGCGGGGACAATCCTCAGGTATTGTATGCGTTTGGTTTTGTGTGTTTGTTCGCATTTGGGTTTGTCATTCTCTGTCAAGTCCAGGAAGGGCAGAGCTCAGTGGGTCTTAAAAGAATCCACACTATTCCGTGCCCCCACCTCACCGCTCCGGGATGTGAAATCTACCTGTGATTTTTACTAACTTGCCCATAGCCACCACTGTTATAACAATGTTGTCACCAAAACACAAATAAAAGGCGATTTTCCTGGGGTCTTGTTTTCTTGCAGAAGAAAAGAGTTCCCTCCTCCTCCTTCACAGGTGCCTCTGATTCAGACGAAAGATGGAATTAGCTGATCATGTGACTCCTTTCTTCCCAAATTCTATAGGGCCACGGGGGGTGAGCCGAGGCATTGTAAGTTGTAGGGGTGTGTGTGCCTCTGTGTGTCTGTGTGTCTGTGTGTGTATGTGTGTGTCTATTCTTGCCAGAAACCAAAGTACAAAGGAGAATTGTCAGAAAGGAAGAACAATGCAAGCCAGCATCCTCCACAAGGCTGCTCTTTATTATGTGAATAGGATGGTGGCTTTATTAAGAATGTGGTGAGCCCTGGAAACAGGCTGACCGTGCATTTGCAGGTCAAGAGCCTGATGATGTAACGTCCACTCCGATTGTGGCCCAGGACCTGGGTGCACTGGGTTGAACTCTGGCCCCCAGCGAGATGTGTCCACTCAGGACTGGTGCTTGAGAAAGTATTTGGGAAATGGGGTCTTTGAGGATGTACTGAGATATGATGAAGTCCTACTGGAGTGGGGTGAGACTTAAATCCAGTGACTGGTGTCCTCACAAGAACAGGGATGCAGACGTGCAGGGGAGAAGGCAAATGGAGGCAGAGACAGAGAACAGAGTGATGTGTCTACACAAGACAAGAAACATGAAGCATTGCTGAGAGCCAGCAGAAGCTGGAAGAGGCAAGGAAGGACCCTCCCCAGAGCCTTCAGAGGGAACCAACCCTGCCGCCATCTTGATTCCAGACTTCTGGTCCCCAGAACTGGGAAGTAACTTTGCATTGTTTTAAGTCCCCTAGTCAGGCAGATGGGAGCTATGGGAAACCAACACACCCATCCTAACCAATGACACAAAGGCGCTGCATCTTATCATACCTCTGATCTCACCCATTTCTAGGAACCTAGGGATCATTTCTTTGACACTCCATGGGCAGGTGTTAGGATGAGATTTCAGACTCCCTTTCTCAGATGGGTTCTGGAGGGCCAAGGGCTGTTGTTCGTTTTTCTATTGGACTTCCCTCCAGATCTGAGAGAAAGATGAGTGAGATAGGAGAACAACCATCCCAGAAGAGGACAGTGACCATCCCAGAACAAGAGAATGACCAATCCAGAGCAGAACAATGACTGTCCCCAAGAGGATATTGACCATGCCAGAAGATGAGCATCCCAGAGGAGGAAGATGACCATCCGAGAACAGGACGATGACCATCCCAGGAGAAGACAATGACCATCCTAGAAGAGGAAGATGACTATCCCAGAACATGACGATGACCATCCCAGGACAGGCTTATGAATAAGACAATGAGCGTCCTGGAATGACATGATGAGCCTCCCAGAACCCAGAAATCCAGACCTCCAAGAAGAGATTGCATTTCCTCATTAAACAAGCCAGGAGAGGGGCCATGAGCAACATTAGCAGCACCCCACAGTGAGGGACATGTGGCCAGACCCGCCGGAAGAGCTGCGGGAAAGGTTCTCAGGTAGACCGCAGGCCGAGCACAGAGGTGGGATGTGCCCGGCCTGTGTCCCTGGGTGCTGGTCATTAGGCCACTGTGGGGTGCAGAGAAAGGAACCCAGAAACCCAGAGGGAGACAGGGCGAGAGGGAGGGCTGGGTTGGGGCCATGCTGTCTGGGCACCAGTGGGGTGTTTGGATGATGGGTGAGTCTGGGTTCTCTAGAGAGAAAGTCCAATAGGGTGTGTGTGTGTGTGTGTGTGTGTGTGTGTGTGTGTGTGTGTGTGCTTTGTATGCACACATGGGGAGGCATTTATTATAAGGAATTGGTTCATGCAATTATAAACAGTGAGCAGTCAAGATCTGCAGGCAAGCGGGAGATCCAGGAGAGCCAATGTGGTGCAAATTCAAATTTGAGACCAAAGGCAGAGAAGCAGGAGCTGAGTTTCGGCCCAAAGGCAGCCAGCTCGAGATCCAGGAAGAGCTGATATTTCAGATCAAGTCTGAAGACAAGAAAAAGCCAACATCCCCGCTGGAAGGACATCGGGCAGGAGGAATGCCTCTCCTAGTCAGTCTTTTTGTTCTATTCTGGCCGTCCCACACTGGAGAGGACCATCCACTTCATCAGTCCACTGAACCGAGTGCTCATCTCATCCAGGAAGACCCTCAGAGACACATCCAGAAGCACATTTGGCCCAATGTCTGAGTACCCTGTGGTCCGGTCAAGCCGACGCGTATAATTAACCATCCCAGAGCACCATCTATAGATCAGGGCTGATGACACCTGCTGCTCAAGCAGCTGTGGGGCATACATCGAGTGGCCAACACAGCCCCCGTCACAGTTGCCGCCCACTGAGCAGTGAGCGATGGCATCCGGAGCCTGACATTCTTGAAACATGTGTCCTTCTCATCGTGCTTTTTGCAGGTCCCCCAACAACCCACGGAATGCGTCAACGCAGTGCTGCCTCTGGGAATCCCACAGTATAACACCGGGGAGAGAAGCACGATACAGACACTGAAAATTCGCACACGGTAGGCATGGTGTCACACTGACAAATGCATGCTTAGCGCATACTATGTTATATATTAGATGTTAGAATCTTCTGGAAAAGAGGAATCAAAGTGCATTCGAAAGTATGGGCGCTCCCTTATTTCCAAATAAGGTCACATTCACGGGAGCCGCAAGGTAGGACCTCAACGTGTCTTTTGGAGGGGATGGGAGACACAGTTTTACCCCACAGAGTTGACTAGAATGAGTCTTAACTCCAATGACTGGCATCCTTAGAAGAAAGTATTTCCAGCCCGCGATGGAGGACCAGCCTAACTAGTTCTTACAATTGCCTGTTTTTCTGAGACCCCCACTACCTTTAGTTCTTAGTATTGCAATGAATCTCCCAGCGCCAACAGTCCTTGTCCCTTAGTAGGGATGTGGTTGAATAATTATGGGACCAACTGTCGTCTTAATGAATGAGCCTGTTATTGAAAGAATGAGCTCTCACGCTGAGCCTTGTGTGGGCCACCATTCCTCATTCACCATGTTTTGGAGCACTTTTGGGGGGCAGGAGGCCACGGAAGACAGTCTAGGTGTTGAAATGATAGACTTGGCAAGCATTCAAGCCTTGTTATTCATAATATAAGGCATGCTTTGGTGTCCCTTCAGTAGTGCTTTTAATGCCCAAATGCACTTTGTAAAACGTTTCTTTCTCTTGCATCTATAAAAACTCAAAATAGGTGGCTTAGGGGGTAAAGCGTCTGTCTTCGGCTCAGGTCATGATCTCAGGGTCCTGGGATGGAGCCCCGCGTCGGGCTCCCTGCTCAGTGGGGAGTCTGCTTCTCCCTTTCCCTCTGCTCCTCGCCCTGCTTATGCTCGCTCTCTCTCACTCTCTCTCTCAAGTAAATAAATAAAATCTTAAAAAAAAAACCTCGAAATGAAGAAATGAGCTCTTGGGGGTATAAAATAAACAAGCAGAAGGAAGTTAATCTTCATAGAAAGGGCGGCATGACTTCCACATGTTGTTTGAAAATACCTTTGTTCTCCAGGACATAAAATCTGGCCAGAACACACAGATCATCCTCATTTCTGGATTTTCTTTTTCTTTTCTTTTCTTCCTTTTCTTTTTTTTTTTTAAACATCATTACCTCTACTTTGAAAGTAAAATTTTTCCAGATACTTTAGGAAGCAATTTCTTTTCTTGGCTTGTTTCCAAAGTTCTGACGCGATACATTCAGGGAACGTGTGACTGGCTTGTGAAAATGCTGAGCCTTTCTGCAGACGGGGCCAAGAACAGAGTGTGGACGCGTCCTCAGGGCGGCAGAGCCAACTGACCGGTCTTCCCAGCTGTGCATCTGGCGGGTGAGCAGAGCCTTCCTCATTCGTCACGAAGGAGGCGCCCTTGTTCTCAGTAAGACCCGTAAGTTCTTGGTCAGACGAAGGGCGCCGCAAGGCCGCACCTGCACGGGCGCATTCATGCGCAGCGGGCACCACGGTTCCGATTCCCCACCCGCTGGACCGCAAGATACGAGAGCTAAGTATTCAGACCCACTCCATCAAAGGCCGACAGGGGCTGCCATGTGACCAGAGCCCACAAACTGTCGAATAATAGTGGAAGTGTCCCCATAAAGATGGGCCAACACTCAGAACCTGAGAATGGGACCCTATTTGCCAACGGGACCTTTGCAGATGTGACAACGTGAAGGATCTGGAAACGAGCTCGTCCTGGATGAGGTTGGCCCTAAATCCATGACAGGGGTCCTTGTAAGAGACAGAAGAGGAGACACAGACACAGAGGGGAAACCACGTGAGGACGGGGGCAGAGATGGGAGGGACACGGCCACCAGCCCAGGGACGCCTGGAGCCCCAGAAGCTGGAAGAGGCAGGAAGGACCCTCCCCTGGGGCCTCTGCAGGGAGCACGGCTCTGACCCGCCTGGATCTCAGAGGTCCTGCCCCACCTGGATCTCACACTCTGGTCTCCAGAGCTGGGAGACAGCAAGTTTCTTTTGTTCTTCGAACCCAGTTTACAGTAGTTTCTGATGGTAACCTGAGAAGACTAATATACCTGGATACAGATATTTCAATTTTCCATCAAAATTAGCTCCAGTGTTTCTTTAAACTTTAAAACTGTATGACTGTCTAAAGACCTATGGGTAGGACCATAGATGAAAAAGGATGTTGAGTGTACCTTTCAATATACAGAATGATAAAAATATATATACGGAATGATAAAAAAGGGATTGACGCTATTTTCATGAAAGTCATTTAATGTTGCTATAGTTGGGAGGATGAAGAGTTTAAGACACATTTTTCATATGTGGTTGTAAATGTCTTAAAGTCTTAGAAAAGTGTAGCTGCTTTTCTAAGTGGTCCTATCTGGAGAGAAAGACCCACGGAGTAAATCATAACTCCATCCCCCTGGCTGTATCTTTGCATCAAGGTTTTGGTGCCATGGATGGAATGGTCTAATCAACTCCTTTGGAATCCAGGGACATGAGGCTCTCCCCATAAGCACTCAGTATCTACAAAATTGGAAGAACGTGGGTGGTGAAGACTCCCTTTAAAGAGAATGTCTAATGAGGCAGAACCCCAGAGCAGTGTTCAGCAAATGGAGAATGGAAACAGAACAGTGTGGAAACACCGCCAAGGGTAGACCCTTTCTGCATGCGTCTGGATCTTTCCACCCAGCATAACGCCCGAGGGACAGAGAAAACGTCCTCACCATTACCGTCACCCTAAACTCCATGCCACCACAGAGAAGCATGAGCAGCGGCAAAAGGTCAGCGGGACCCGCGTGAAGAGGACGGTGCTTTTCACAAGTTGTCACATTTATTTATGAACAACTGACCACCGCGGCAGAGGAAGACGTTGCAAATAAAACCTTATGGGCGCTCGGAACGGACAGTGTCATCATACCGGGGTGTGGGGGGAGCAGACACAGCCAACACATCCCAGAACGTCCTTGTGTTTCCTTGGCTTTTCTGTTTGCATCTGTGCTTGTCTTCTGGGGGTAAGAACACATCCCGTGAGATCGGACCCCGGCGTCAGCGCAGCACGCGGTAGTGGGAACCAGAGACGCCATGTTGTACCGGCATCTCCTAGAACACCTCCAGCCCGCGGACCGGAAACTCTGTCCCCTGTTGACCAACGTCTCCCCACATCCTCCTCTCCCAGCCAAGGGCGACCAGCAGTCCACGCTCTGCGTCTGTGCGTTGACTTTTGTAGGCACTCACAGAAATGGAATCAGCCCCGCTTTAAACAGAGTGATTCTGTAGCTCTCGGAGATGGAGACAGTTGCCCACCCCGTGCCTTCCTGTCACTTGAGGGCACAGCCAACGGTTCAACCCGACAACCTCATGGCCATCAGCTTGTCATGCTTCTTGTCACTTGAACAGCATGGGCCACAGGGTCATGGAACATTTTCTAGAAACGTTAAATTTAGGAGAGTGAGGCATGTGATCTCAGTGGAAGACGAGGGAAGAGTGACCTCTACTAATGGGATCTTTTTAAGAGTTTGAGCATGTTTGGAAAGGGTGACTTTAGCAAAAGTGGATGGACTTCTCTGGGTCCCTTTCGCTGGGAGGGTCTGTTCAAGGCGACAGAAGACTCCCTAAGTCCATGTCCGTCACCCATGCGTCCCCGTCACATCACACAAGCCCTAGAGCTCATTCTGGCTGCACAAAGTAGGGCCGGCCGCCTCCACCCCCAGCAATACCACACTCTGAGGGGCGGACTTCCCTACGAGGATGGCGAACTCAAGGGTAACGTTGGACCCGAGATGCACAGACTCTCCATCACTGCAAAAGGCTTGGAATTCTGCACCCAAGAACGGACTTCCCTCTGGCTGGCTCACTGATGACCTTTAGCGCCTCGTCTCCTAAGGAAATGGTGTGTTCTTCGTGAATTCCGTGAGTCTACCTGTGTCGACTTGTTTATGGGATGGAAAGTGAGGCACGAAACCCTTGGGGCACGCGTCCCTGGTCTTGCTACTTCTCAGAGCGCGTGTGTGAGTGTGTGTCTGCATGTGGGAACATCTGTGACTTTTCAAGCAAGAACCGTTCAGAAAATGGGAGTTTGTTATGCCAAGGATTCGGTACTTTCGAGTCTGGAGGATGGAGGGATTCACAGATCTTTGGGGGGCGAGCTGTGTGCTCTCTGAAGGGAAACACCTTCACGCAGAAAGCATCCTTTAGCCGACCACTCACACTGTGGGTCTTCGAAGCTGTTTTCACATTCCATATGGATTACCTGCCAGCAACCTCTGGAGTCAAAAATCTTGCATCGAACAAAGAAGCTGCCTCTGAAAACTCTACCCTTCTTTTCGTGGCCTTACCCTGCTTCGGGGACCTGCTGCTTTTTACTTGGGAGTGGACCCCCACGAGAAGCCCGAGACAACCTCTCTGCCCATCTTGTCTTCCTCCTAAACCTGTTCCAGGAGGACACAAGCCCCGCCCACCTGGTGAGTCAGGTCCGGAGCATTCGGCATTGGACCAGCCCTTGGGGAGAGCAGAATAAGGAGTTCTGAAATCGAGACAACTGAGTCTGATTATTCCCACACTGCAAAAATCCCATCCCATCAGTCTGTCCCTATTGCCCAAGCACCCACCAGACACAGTCCCATTTACTGCACGGTGAAGGCAGCCGTGACCAAGGCAGATGCCCTTGGCCACACACTGCGTACAGGTCAGCAATAAAGAGAGGGGGGCCGTCCATAAGGTGGATGAAATATGTCACGCGTTAGAAAGTCTAAGTGCCAAGGGGGTGTGATGGGGACGTGTCCGGGTAACTCGGCTCTGCAGCCGTGGCTTACATCACGCTAGCTATTCGCGAGCAAAAGTACGGTGGGCACGGAATTTGCTCCAGTCCCGCTAAAGGGACCTAGTGAAGACCAAAGAGGAAGCATAGCATCTCCCAATGGAGTGAGAAAAGACATCACGGAGGCTGTTCACCCTCCCTTCTCACGTCATAACTCCATAGCAGCCCTTGTCCTTCATGATCACACAAGGCCATGTGACCCTCTGTTGATAGCTGACAACCAATTACTCGTACACGGCAAGCAAGCACAGAGCAGATTAACCTAAGCCTGCCTGGGTGATCGATGAACAATGACCAGTCTGGAAGTCATCCCTAATGGGTCAACGGAATGATCAATGACAATACGAAATACCACCGCACAGAACATCTTCATGCAGCTGGAAATTCTGAATTTCTAGGAACAAAATTAGGGGTTTGTGGGCTTACACTGGAGGCCTTCTATAACCTTGCCATTTCGTAGAGTGGGCTCTGACCTTCCATGTTAGTGTATCGAGGAGAGCCCCTGAAACCACCCCACGCCTTAGCAGGAATTCAAAACAAATTAAGGCAAGGTGGAGACAGAAAGCCCTCTTCTGCCAAATGAAAACGATGTTTGGAAGCATCAGCATGGTTTCCTCAAATCAACTTGAGCTAAGGCGTAATTGCAACACTAATGAATGCAGAGGAGTGTTTGCAGGATAAAAGCAATTAGACCAATTAGGAGGGTCATTAACTGATGGAGACACTGTCATCCCATCTAGCAAGCTTGCTGGAATCCGAGACCAAAGGTCTGTCTTTTCTAATGGTTTTGAAATCTCGGGTGGTTTTCCTTCCAAAAGAGGGCACTGTGGAACTGAGGGTCTTGGAGAAAAATCATCACGAGTTCTGGAGTCACAAAAGACTTGAGACAATCGGACGTGAATTCAACTGACACACAGAAGAAGGTGTTTTCTGCAGAGCATGGGGAAACCCGCGGTTTGGATAAGATGCCTAGTTATTATGTTGGGGTTTCCCATGGCTGGTGCAACCAATATCCACAAACTGAGTGGCTTAAAACAACACAGGGGCATTCTCTTATAGCGCTGGAGGTACGAAGTCTGATAGAAGTCTCACTGAGCTAAGACCAAGCCGTTGGCACAGCTGTGCTCCTTAGGGGACCCTCCACTTCCTTGCCCTTCCAGCTTCTAGAGGCTTCCAGCATTCCTCGCTTTGTGGCCCCTTCCTTCCTCTGCAAAGCCAGACGTGTTGTCTGGCTGTGACTGTTCCTGCGTCCTTGCCTCTCTTTCTCCAACTGGTCCTTCTCCCTTCCTCTTAAAAGGACCTTGTGATTATAATAAGCCCACCTCATATCTACAACCCTCTTTGTATTTGAGTTCTGCTGACTAGCAACCTGAATTGACTCTAATCCCATTTCCACTTGGCGATGCAATCTAATGTATTCATACACCCCGTAGGTTAGAATGAAGGCATCTCCCGGAGCCTTCATGCAGCCCACTTGTGATCAGAAAGAGGCACAATCCTGTCTATACTTGCAATTCTGAAAATGCCATGTGAGCAGGGGTAAAGATGCTCCATGCTGAAACTCACCTATGTTCACTGGCAGGTGGATATATCCCATGTGCTTGTGTAGGAATAGGATTCTAGGACCCACCCCCAGGTACCTGTGCATTGGCGCAAATGCCTCAGAGTGGGTGGGACTTCAGTTATCCCGGGGCGGTCCTCACCTGCTCAGGTAAGCCCACAGAGACAAGAAGGAGCAGCAGAGAGTCCCCTGATGGCCAGAAGAAAGCAAACAGCACGGGGGCGAATGGCTCAGGGGAGAGAGCCACACAGCAAAGATCCAACGGCATCTTCTAGGAGCTGAGATAAAGGAAGCGGGGACGTCAGTCCCTAGACATAAAGGACTGAATTCTGACAACGGCCATATTCTCAACCTCAGATGAGAATGCTTCCCTCACCCACACCTCGATTCAGCTTTGTGAGACCCCCAAACAGAGGGTCCAGTAAACCTGTGCCTGGATTCCTGACTCATGCAAAATGTGGTACCTTAAATGTGTGTTGTTTCAAGACCATGAGATCGGGGTGTTTTGTTACACGGCAACAGACGACTCATGTACCACCTGTAACAACCGGCAAGCATTGTTATTGGTTATGAGGCAACACATGGTTACAATGTATCACACAGCCACAGTGCACCACAGTTTACAATGCATCACGTGGCAACAATGTATCCAGCCCCTGCAAATGTACACATGGCAGTACACAAACACGTTTACGACATATTGCATGGATTTGGTGAGCTCTCTCTTCCGACTGGTATACAGTAGACCTTCAAACAATATGGGTTTGAACTACACAAGTCCACTTAGACCCCAAGTTTTTCAACAAATACGGCAAAGTACTGTAAATGTATTTCCTCTTATGATTTTCTTAGTCACATTTTCTTTTCTCCAGCTTAATTGTAAGAACACAGTACTTAATACATACAACATACAGAATATCTGCTAATCGAGTGTTTATATCATCAGTAAGGCTTCCAGTCAACAGTAGGGTATTCGTAGCTAAGTTTTGGGGGGCTCGAAAGTTATACACGGATTTTCAACTGCGCAAGGAGGCAGCCGAGTGAACATGCCTTTCCTCTGCATTGTCTGAGGGTCAATGAGTCTTGAAAAGTCAGCTACTCGATGAATTTCCCATGATAACTTTTACTTCCTATACATTCCCAAAATAGGGTGGGATGTCTTTAGATGCCAAATCTCTTCAATGTGGCAAATGATTATTTCAAACACACTTGTTATTAGTGATTTCTACAGTTACGTAATACATATAATGGTCTTATATGTTCCTCCATCACCTGGAAATTTCTTTACAAGTCTTCCCGCTTATTTTTTTTTTTTTTATCGGATAATACACTTTATGAATGGTATAAATGTCTTCGTCTGTGTGGGCTGTGATAACAAATTAGCACAGACAGGGAGGCTTAGAGAGAATAGATAAGTATTATCCACAGAGCGAGAGGGTGTGATCCAACAGGTGTGCTGTCCTCTTCTTATCAGGACCCTAATATCATCATGGGGATCCCACCCTCAGGACCTGATCCAACCGTCATTACCTCGCAAAGGTCCCACCCCTTAATACCATCCCGTTATGGTGTAGGGCTTGCAGAGATGAATTCCAGGGGGAAACGGAAACATTCAGTCCACAAGGGGTTCAGTCCACAACTTCTAACTGAGTGAGAGTACACAAAAGTATAAAATTAACAAAGTGAGGAGACGGGAAGAGAAAATTCAAATGGCACCATTCACAAAGCCGTATCTACAGCTGAAAATAATGATGTTATAAGGAAAGAAGTCTTTTGCCAGCGTGCATGACTTTTATTGCAAATTAGTAACATGCACTTCTCTTGAAATTGCCTTGTGTGGTTTTGCATGACAGTGGCTGTAGGTTACTTGGGGGATTGAGATGTTAGGAGGGAACTGGACACGGGGGTGACTGTTGTGTTTCGGAGACCCACCCACGCACACAGAGCCTGTCCGGAGAAGCAGGTGGGAGGGACATCGGCAGATATCCGCCTCACGGGGACTGAGCTGGATGAACACCCAGCTTTCAGACCATTCACCACGGAAGAACCAAGTCATGCACAAGTAAAAGTTATTCATCCCCAGTTGCCAATGTTGGAACATCAGGAGTTTTAAAATCTCAAGGGTTTCATCGACGCTGTCAGAACCTGACAGATAAACAAGAGATTCTACTAATAATCTAAGGAATACCGAAAAATGGAGTGAGTTTATCAATGAATATACTTGTTTTCACTCACAAGATGTCAGCCCAAGTCCTGATTTTTAGACTCTGAGAACATAAAGTGGCCCCATAACGTACCTTATACTCAACAAACCTCACACGTACCCTGAGCATTGTCAGCCTCCTGTATTGACTCAGAAATCCCAACCAAACTCACCATGTACCTCCTTAAACTTCTCTGGACAAATCTAGCAAAAATAACTATTCTGAAGTACTTAAAACATCACTTTATAATTAAAAAAATACAGAATAATCTCTCTCTAGCTCTGTATGTGTAACCATCTGTCTATAAATAAATAGAAATGTATTCATTTTATAAATATTACATACATTTTTATTTATATTTAATATATACCTATTTTTATCTATCAAGAAATTGTAAATATAAATAAATAGGTATAAACAGGTAGATATAGAGAGAATGCACCCAGACTCATATAGACGCATGCATTTTGGACTTTTTTGGTTTTTTTTTTAAGTAGGCTTTATGGCCAACGTGGGGCTCAAACTCACAACCCTAAGAGCAAGAGTCCCATGGTCCTCCAACTGAGCCAGCCAGGCACCCCGCAGACACACCCGCTTTTGCTACTGTGAATTTCCAAGCTTCTCCTTGAGACCAGCGAAAAAGAAAATGAATTCCCAAGTAATGAAAATGAAGGCTGGCATTAAGAAAAAAAATCATCAAAATCATCTGAGTATCTCAGATTACTGCCTGAGATAGGAGGAGGGGTTGCAAAGAGGGGAATTATGGTTTCTCTCGATCGATGGAAGGAGGTGAGCAATGTTCCCTCATTCACCTGCTCAGAGACATTGACTGTACTTGATTCAACTTTCCATCCAGTCTAAATCAACGAACAGGAATCAGTCGCTTATGTAATTGGGGCAGGAATTCCCCGCACCATGTCTGTGTCTTATGCCCTTCTCATCTTCCCACGTGTCTCGGTTAGAGGGCTAGCCCCCCACGAGACAAGTTCCCCCAGAACCTCACAATATGGCCTTCTTTAGACAAACACTCTTTAGAGATGTGATTAAGTGAAGGATCTGGAAATGAGCCCATGCTGGATGGCCTTAAATCCAATGACAGGAGTGCGTGTAAGAGACAGAAGAGGAGACACGCAGACACAGAGGAGAAGCCACGTGAAGACGGAAGCAGAGACGGGAGGGACGCGGACACAAGCCCGGGGATGCCTGAAGGCTCCGGAGGGAGTGCAGCCCTGCCCCGCCTGGATCTCAGACCCCCGGCCTTCAGAACTGACACAGGATGAATTCCTTTTCTTGTAAGCCACCCCATGAGTACTGATGCATTTCAACAGCCCCAAGACACTCACGCAGCTCCTAAGAAAGAGGTGTGAGGACATCGGACATTCCTCCATGTGTTTCTGAGAGTATCTGCTGATCGCCACACAAGGGGCATTCGTCACCAGTCACAAGGTGTGTTTTGTTTTGAAATATCGTTTCAGCCCCTAAAGGTTAGCTATTCTGCAGAGGTACGTGAGCAAAGAAGGCTGAACCCACAGCCAAAGGGAAACACGAGTAGGGCATCTGGATCCAGCCATGAGATGCCGCGCCCGCCTGTCATACGCGGTCCTAAACGGAAGATGGTTTCTCGAGCGGGTCTCAGTGAGCACTGCAATGCCAGTTACGGATGTCTCTTCTTCAAGACCCTTTGGTTCTGATGAGCTTCTCCCCAGCCATGGCCTAATATTAATATTAGTATGAATACCAGCCCCAGAGACACTACATAAAGTACCCAACCCCAGATGAAGCTGCAGAGGGAGGAGAAGCAGGTACCGATGGATGTTGCCAGCCAGCAGGAAGACAATGCATGATGTGGCCATACAAACACGCACACGGGGGTCTCACCAAGGGACACAGAAGGTCCCCAGGCAGGCAGCCCGATCTGGGTTTCGTCCATCACGTCTGGGACAGCCTGACACACATGCGAGCCCACGGAATCAGAAGTTGCCGAATTTAGAGCATCTGAAAGGCACGTGGGTGGCAAAGAAGGACTCTAAAAACTGGGAAGGGGTAGTAGGAGAAAGCAGACTTGGTATTAGCAAATTTCTACAATGACCGGGTCAGGGCGGTAAGAAGGAGTTGAGTCACAGGCATCTCTGTCATGCCCCTGACAGGCCAGAGCATCTCAGATTCCCAGGAAGGAGCCACAGGCAAAGGGAAGCAAGCAAGACATCTGGCGTGACGGGAATTCTCCTGGAAAGGAGAAGTCTCCTGGTAGGTGCATGAATTAATTCATTCGACCTGGCAGGGGCATGTTATTGATTCTGGATGTGGAGAATTGGAGCGGTGGCAGGTGGCTGGAGTGTGGCATTTTTCCCAAGCTGCTCAGCTCGGGAAGAGACAGCTCAATGGGGAAGCATTGTCTCTATGTCACCCACAGCTTGGATGGCCAGCAGCGTCGCTGTCACCTGCAGAGGGCAGAATGCTTCGAGAGGTCCTATGGGCTCTCCTACGCTCATCTGGCTCCATGAAAATATTTAGTAACACAATCTCCACTGCCTGGAGACGTGATCTTGGATGGCCCTCAACCACAATCCTTGGCTTGTCAGTCTACTGGCATGAAGGCTGGCGTCAGCTGCTCAGTGCAGGCGGGGAGGGCGTCAGACCCAGCCAGTGTCCCTAGGCCCCCCGGAGGAGGACGTGGCGGTGACAGACGCTCAGATGGCCAGGCCGCAGAACGGTCTAGAGACAGCTGCCTACAGCAAGGACGTTTCTAATGAAGAATGGACCTCGTGAATTGTCCAGGGAAGTGTGTGGATCAAGAGCCTTACGTGGCATCACAGCGGGCCCATCCCTGCTCGATGGACATACTTAAAGTGTGGTTAACCGATGTAGGCCAAGTTTCTTCCCCCAAAGAACACCTCCCACAGGTAGGAGACAGGGAGGTCTGATGGGAGGACTGTGCTTATTAGAATTCACAGAATTCAGACTGGAATAAGATAGGAGGGGGCGGAATGATCACTGCCCTCGAATCTCTTTACAACCTTCAGATTGATCCTTCCGTGGACAGAATGAAGAGAAAAATCGATTCTCTTTACTGACATTTCCTTGGAGACGTGGTGTCTCTGTGCCTTTGTCCACAGGCAAAAGCGAAGTGGCATGAACCGACTTCACCGAGTACAGGCTTTCGGAATAAGTGGTTTTGTAAGATGCAAATTCCAGCCACCGGAAGGAAGAACAGAGAAGTCGGGTTCAATCGCGGTTCTAATATAAGAAAGTTGGAAATGACTGAGTAGTTTTTAATGGGATGTTGCCTGGAGAGAGTGTATTTTGATCAATGCAAAGCGTATCCAGCTACCATGGTGACCGTGAGGGTGTCTGATGAATGCTCTATGCAAAAGCAAGGCTGTAAAGTGACAAAGGCAATATTAAATATGATCTCCTACCGGAAACCTCCATCCCAAGTGACAGAGCTATCAATGAAAATGAATATGCACGCGAATTAATTCATTTCTGGTAGTGTCAGGGGAAAAGACTGTGCTCTCGGTTGGAGTAAAAGTTGCAAAATTTTAGCTCAGGAGAGAAGACTGAAAATTTGAGGAAATAGAGTGTCCAAGGTCAAATAGACAATGCAAATTAGTTCCTTCCAATATTCACCCAGACAATTATCTTGAATTAAATATGATCCCAATACAGGGCATGGAGTGAAGCCACAGAATTAATGAGTCTCTTCTGAAGCACAGCAGGAAAGGACTATAGTAGGGGACATGATTGTGAAATGAGTGCCAGCAGCTAGCTGGGCATCCCTGGGGAACCCAGTAGAGTCTCTGGGCATCACTTGCCAAGTTCTGTGATGTTATGTGATAATAGCTGTGGTGGGTAAGACAGCACAAATCATCACCATCGCCATCACCTCCATCACCACCACCATCATCATCATGGGACGTCATCACCATCACTGCCATCATCATCACTATCACCACCACTATATAACATATCATCATATATAATAACATATCATCATCAATAACATATCATCATCAATAACATATCATCATCATCACCATCAATAACATATCATCATCATCACCATCACCAACATCATCACCACCATGGCCACCATCATGACCACCATACCCACCATGACCATCATAACCACCAACAATCACTATCACTAGCCATCACCATCATCACCATCAATTGCCACAATGGCCACCAACATCACCATCATCACCACCACCATCACCATCATCACCATCATCACCAAAACCATCATCATCATCGCCACCATCATCACCATCAATCATCACCATCACGACCATCATCAGCACCATGACCATCAAGGTCAGGTCATCATCACAGCAGTCGCCCTTCACTGAGATCCCCCAATGTACAAGATGTTCTCCAACATTTTTTCTGTCAGCCCGTGTTTTTCATGTGCCTTTGGTGTGCCAGGGGCCATGCTGTGAGCCAGGGACATCAGTGATACAGCTACACAAACCATGGCACAATGCGTGATGTAGGTGATACGGGAGAGGTTACAGGAGCAAGGAGTGAAGGCACCTGACTTCAGGACAGCTCCTCTAGGGTCTGCTGTGGATTCTGAGAAGTCTACAGTGAGTAGGATTTGGATGGTCAGGAAGAGAAGAACAGCCAAGAAGCAGAGATAAGATGCGTACATGTGG
>CM052901.1:102415242-102437611 GCA_028534135.1 Potos flavus | reverse complement strand
ATGTGTTCGGGTATGTGGAAATTCCCAGTTTTAATCATTAAAAGCAAATATGAAAAGGAGGCTCCTCCCACCTCACTGTTGACTGGGGCTCCGAGGTTATGGATAAAGGGATATGAGTCAGAGTAGAACTTACAGAGGAAAGGTGGGGGTGAGGTGGGTCCCCCAACTCTGAGACCTCAGCCAGACCAAAGATGTGCAAAGGGACCAGCGTTGAGTGGGGGGAGGATGGATTCCTAGAAAAGAATCATCTGGAGAAAATGGCTGCCTGCGCCATACCCCCATTCTCCCCTGGAAGGGGAAGAACCTCCAGGGACCCCTAGAACCTGAATCACGTGATCTGCTGGGGCACCTTCCTCAGGTGCCTCGCTCACTCCTGAGGAAGCCCCTGGCCATGTGGGGGCAACAAGTCTGGGGACACTATAGGTGAGTGAGTTCTGTGGGGTTATTACTGGTCCCATTCAATGGGGCCACTAGGACGGACAAAGGGACACCATGGGAAGAGGCCTGTGATAAAATACATATCCATCTCCAGAACTTTCCATCTCCCCAAACTGAAGCTCTATCCCATGAAACTCTAACTCCCCACGCCTATCCCCAGCCCCTGGCCCCAGCATCTACTCTCTGTCTCCATGGATGGGACTCCTCTAGGGACCCCACATACATGGAATCACACAGGATTTGTCCTTCTGGGTCTGGCTCATGTCACTGAGTACCATGTCCTTAAGGTCCATCCACGTCCTAGCAGGTGCAGAACGTCCTTCCTTTTCAAGGCTGAGACATATTCCACTCTATGCATGGACCACATGCCGTTGACCCATCCATCCATCCATGTTATCTTCTTGGGGGCCATCAATCAGCCCAGAGGAGCATCTACAAGTAATGTGTACCTTCTCAAATGCATCCGCCACCCCACTGAGGTCTTGAACATGCGCAGACCCCACCACTGTCACCATCACTCCCTAAAAAAATGATAATAACACCTGGAAATTTCTAGCAATGGGAAATGAGGCAGTGGGCTGAGGCCTTGCTCTTCTGAGCCAAGGGGGTCAGCTGGCCTTAAGCCAGGAGCACCTCAGTGGGGAGCTCTCCTCCTTCCCCTTCTGGGCGCCTCCCCGGGCATGATCCCCTGCTGGGGAGACATGGGGGCTCCAGACTGTGAGACACAGAGCAAACAGCCCCCATTTCCACCTTGCTGCCATCTCAAAACTGCAGCTTTATTAATGGTGCTTCATGGTTTTCAGAACTATAGCAGAAGACAGAGGTGTTTGCTGAATAAAGGGAGAGGCTGGAAAGAGCTGGATCTGAGAGCCTGACACAGAGCAGGGAGGGAGCAGGTGATAAACGTTGTATGCGGAAGGGGCTGTTTGCTGCAAGAGTGGGGGGCCTCTTTCTTGGGGCAGGAGAAGGCCCTCCGAGGATGGGTCCAGCGTTGCTGTTAGAGGCCCCCCTCACCACCCGTGACCTGAATTCTGGGTCGCAGAGACCAACACGCCAGAAGGCAGCCAGGATAAGGCGCTCTGCTGAGCTGACAAAGCCAGCTCGTGACTCTTTGAATGACACTCATTATCTCTTATCTATTGAATAGTGCATACAATAGGCACCGCTAAAACCACGAGATAATCTTCCGCGTAATTAACTTGTAAAACAACCCCGTCCTCAGCACCGCTGACACTGGGACAAGACCAATTTGCAGAGAAGGTGATGCCAGATCAGAAACTCAGCTCCGAGCACGTGCCAACGCTCCCCTGGGGCGCTAAGCCGTGGAGGCAAGGGGATGCCCTCTGCCCACGGAAGAAGGCGAGAGACAGAAATTAACGCAGAGTCCAGAAGGGGTTTCTGCAAATCAGGGGGACGTGTCAGGGGCTCGATATTCAGCTAAAAGACATACATCCAGATATGACGCCAGGAAGAATATGCAGTAAACACCAGGTGGAGATTCCCCGAAAAGTGGGATCAGACATGGACAATCAAATTAGAGCACCAGGCACCCCAAATCTGCAACCTTACACTCACCAAAATTGATGTCAACGTACCTCCGCATTGCCTACCCCTAGCTATGCCCCGAAACACGAGACAGACCCTCGTCCCAACCCTGATCTGATGCAGAGTTTGACCCAAACCATAAGAACAAAATTAATTCTAACACCAATCCCCAAGATTTAAATTCTAAACTCACATTAATCCTGAGCAGAAGGCAGAGGCTTAACCCACTGAGCCACCCAGGCGCCCCTCTTCACCCTAATCTTAACACTAACCCTAGACCCTAACTCTGAACCTATCTCTGACCCTAGCCCTAACACTGACCCTAAACCTCACTCAGACCCCAACCCTAACCATCCTTTGAGGTAACACGAGAAATGGATTATCAAAAACTGAAAACACTGCACATCTGCTCATCCTCGTTTGTGTAAACCCCCTATCGCCTAGCTCGGCGTGTGCTTACTCATGAGCTTTCAGAATCCTGTGTAAAGGGCAGTTCATCCTTAATAAAAATATAGACTCAGCATGAAAACAAAGGAGCTCTCGAGCCATGAAAAGATACAGAGCATTCTTCAATGCATGTAACTAAGGAGAAGAAGCCGGTCTGAAAACGGTACGTACTCTATGAGTCCAGCTCTAGGACATTCTGGAAAAGGCGAAGGCATGGAGATGGTAAAAAGATCAGTGGTCACCAGGGGTTCAGCGGGGAGGGATGAGCAGGTACAGCACAGAAGATTTTTAGGGCAATAAAATGACTCTGTATGGCACCATAATGGTGAATCCACATCACCGTACATTTGTCCAAATCCAATAGAATGTACAACGCCAAAAGTGACCCTAATGTAAACCATGGACATTCATTAACAATAATGTGTCCATATTGGTTCATTGGTTATAGCCAATGTGCTGAAAAATGCAAGATGCTAATAATCAGCAAAACTGGGGGGGGGTGGTTGGGCATTCCCTGTGTTATGAGCTCAATTTTCTATAAGCCTAAAACACCACAAAAAATTAAAGTTTAATTTTTTTTTAATAAAAGTCAAGATTCAAACAGGTCTGGCCATAGCTGTCAGGTGAGCAATTTTCATAGTGATACCTTCTACCCACTCCCAGGTACAAAGAAAGAATGGGTGTTACAGGTAAGAGGGCTTTTTGTGACTTGTTTCCCAAAAGGAAGTTTTAAAAATGTATTCTCACCTTTAATCTTATGAGCAGAGTACATATAGAATTTGCTCCGAAGTAGAGGGGTCACTCTGCAAGGTGAGATTCCTATAGACAAGCGTGCCCCGGAAAACCAGAGATAGGACGCCGACTCTAAGATAGCAAATTTACGAAATCCTCGCCATCCTGGGGTGTCACATCAATGCTTTCATTATCTCTCCGGCATCAGATGGGTGAAAACACAACGTCAATTAAGTACGCAAAACAGGAACACTGAAAGGACGAGTCAGGGCAGGCGTCTGATGGGCAAAGCCCACGCCTGGATGGTAATGATGTGAGTGACTGAGGGACAGGCATGCCAAGCACCAAAACTCCACGGCAAGCCCTCCCCATCCACGCCCAGGGCCTATCAGGATGTTCCAGGCTGTGGAGTGATGACATGTAAGTTAGGGAAGGAGAAAAAGGCTGAACCAACCCCACAGTGTAACGTGCCAAGTATGTGTAGGTGAGCTCCACGTTTAGAAGGCTAGCTCGAGGCACGTGAAGATGGGCGACCAGATCACCCAGGCGGAGAGGAATCTCTACCCCCAGCTCCTAAAGTAAGGCATGGCGATATCCACATCCTATGTCACTGAGCACATTTCACCCTCACCAGTCCTTTGAGGTAGGTCTTAGGTAGGTCTTACCAGTCCTTTGAGGTAGGCCAACACAGCTTCACCAAGTGGCCTAATCACCACCCAGATGAGCATTGTATTTCAGCATGAAAATACACAGCAGGGGAGAAGGGACGGCATGATTGGTCCCCGCATCCTGGAGAGCCAATGTCACTCCATTCCTGTTCTACTCCTCATTCTGTATTCTCAAGGGGAATGTGAAAACGTGTTCAAGGATACAAATCCAAGCGCATGGAACGTATATAATAATTAAAAAATGTGCATTGATAAGAAATGAGACAAACGATTTGGTATATCTCCACAATGGAAGAGTAGGTAACCATAAAAATAAGGACTTCTATTTATTAACAGGGAAAGACATCCCACAAGACAGAACGTGGAAAAGCAAGATGTTATGGGCAGAAGGGAAAGCAGGATCTCGTACCGGTTGATGGATATGTTTCCGGAACCCAAGCAGCACCTCGGTTATGCTTCCTCCTGGGGTGATGTTCGGGATTTGAAGGATCCATGACCTCGTCATGGGTTGTGAAGACCCTAGAACCCTCCCCAGCTCTTGGGAGCATTTTCAGAGCCCTTGGGGAGTGTGTGGTTCCCTCTGCTGAGTTGCTGCTGATAGGAAGACGTGCTCACACCACCATGTCTTTCTTGCTGCCATTTCGTCTCATTGACGGAAGCACAGAATGCTCTTTTTGTCCTCATCCACGTGTGCACTCACGCCACGTACTCTACCTACAAGCCTGTGTGTGTGTACCACGTCTTCCCAGGGACAGAACACACTACACTATACAAACCAGTGTTCCTAGAAGACCCTGGCCAATGGACATCCAACTCAACTCCTGTCCACCAATTTCTTTCTTTTCCTCTTCCCTGTTGCTCTCCACCTCTCCCCATCCCCAAGGATCTTGCTTATTTCTGAGCTCACTCCTGGACACTGAATTCAAATTCCAAAGTCTCCACTTATTAACTGCATGACATTGAGCGACTTCCCTAAACTCTTTATGATCCCACTTTTCTCATTTGGAAAATGTGTACGGTGATAAGACCTACGTCAAAGGACAGGACACGTGACTCCTCTGGTACATAGCACATATCCAACATGATGTTGACTGTTTCCCTGATTATAGCAATTGCTAACACAAAGGACTTCCATGGTTTCTTTTGCTCAAACTTTTCATTGTAACCTCACTAGCTTATTAGAGAATGACCACAAATCCTGCTTTGCCAAAGGCAGCTCTCATTTATCCCTTCCCCCCACTGAGGATACTTCTCAGATTTCGAGGTGCACTGCTCAAACACAAAATAGTAAACAAATGAGCTAAGGATTCAAAGGTCAGAGTCTGGGACTGTTGGGACAGCTGGAATTGATACTACAATGCCAAAACTGAAGGGTGCCCAGGCACTGAGTTCGAGCAGAATATAATAAATAGATGGGCTAAGGGGACAGTGGTCAAAGTTTGGGGCTGTTAGGGCAGCTGGAATCAACAGGTACAATCCTAAAACCGAAAGGCCATGTGGGGGGGGGGGGACACGAAAATGTGAGTAGGATCCCTTGGCTGAGTACTGAATTTCAAAGGCTCCAACTAGAGACAACAAGGAGCTCAGAAGCAAACAACAGCTGGAAGGTTGAAAGGTGAGCAGAGAAATTTCAGCTGCTGCCTGGTGTTGGGGAGACAAGATGACATTTGAATCCTGCCAAGTTGGAAGGACTTGGTGACCGTCTTGGACTCTCACCTGAAACCTGAGATGGTCCATGTCTTTAAGAAAGGGCTGTGTCTCAAGATTAAGAGCTCTGTCCAAGGCCCAGGGCAACAATGAAATAGACTTGTGATAACCAGACTTTAGCTGGCTTCCACAAAATCTAGGTATTCCTCAAGTCATATCATTGCTTGCTACAAAACTCAACATTCTTCAGAGGAAGAGAACAGAATCCGACGTTTATACCGTGGTTCATTCACGGTGTCTAATACACAACAAAAATCACCTCACATGCAAAGAAACAACAACAGGTAACCTGCTGTCAAGAGGGAAAAAACTCAATAGAAACAGACTCAGAGATGATGCAGATGTTAGATTTAGCAGAAAAGGACTTTAAAGTAGCTACTACATATTAAAGAGGCTCCAAGAACAGATGGGTCTCAAGGATGAGGATATGAAGAACATCCAAAAAGACAGGTAAACTAAAAATAACCAACTAGAAACTCTAAACCTGAAAAATACAGTTTGTTTTGTTGTAATTAAAAAATCCAATCATAGGACTAAAAGTATAACAGATACAACTGAAAAAACAATTTGGTGAATTTGAGGTACGTCAATAGAAATTATTCAAGCTGGGTGGCTCAGTGGGTTAAAGCCTCTGCCTTCAGCTCAAGTCATGATCTCGGGGTCCTGGGATTGAGCCCCACATATGGCTCTCTGCTCAGCAGGGAGCCTGCTTCCCTCTCTCTCTGCCTGCCTCTCTGCCTACTTGTGATCTCTCTCTGTCAAATAAGTAAATAAAATCTTAAAAAAAAAAAAAAAAAGAAAGAACGAAAGAAATTATCCAAGCTGAATCACAGAGCAAAATTTTTAAAAACTGGGATAAAATGAACAGTGCTTAGTGAAATAAATGCCAAAGAGTGCCACACTATCTAATGTATGTGTAGCTGTAGACTCATAAGAACAAGATGGAAAGAACAGAAAAAAAAGGTTTTGAAAAAAAATGGCTAAAAATTCTCTAAATTTTATCACATCCAATTACTCACAGATACAGAAAACTTTTTACACCCGAGCGCTATATAAACATGGTGGAGAGGGGGGAAGAAACCACACCTATGCATATTCTCAAACTTCTGAAAACAGAAAATAACAGAAAAGATGGGAAAAGACACTTATATTCATGAAATATTGATAATGATTATAGCTGACTTTGCATGCCAAATGACGAAGGTCCATGTCAGAACAACTTTAACATCCTGGGGGTCAGAAGATGTTTCGAACCTCAAAATCTGTATCCATGGAAAAAAGCTTTCAAAAAATGAAGGCAAAGTAATGACATTTTCAGACAAGGGAAAGGTACGGAAATTCGTGATGAGCACACCCCACATCCAAGAAATGCTAACGGAAGTTCATCGGGCCGAAGTGAAATGGCCCCAGAGGGAAACCTGGATCTACAAGAGGGAACAGGGGCACACGGGAGGATCAGGAGTAGACAGGGACCACCTTATCTGCAAATAAATACTTAGGACCATGCACATCCCACGGCTGCCCTCTGGAGACAGTGCAATATGGCTCCATGAGAAAAGCATTTAAGATAAAACGTGCAAGTACAGGAAATCTAAATATTTACCTCCAAGGCCCTACAGTACCTTAGGGAGACTCTCCTGGACATAAGGGTTTACAGCCCCTGCTACAAGGGGGATCTAATGGATTTCTAACTCACTAACGTGATGGGTTCTGCCTACTCACATCCACATATCACATGTGGCTATATCCCTGGGTCTAACTGATGTGTGTAAAATATCTTCACATAACACTCCACGTTTTGTTTAAAAAAGAGCCAACCCTTTCTTCCTGTATGCTTCTATTCTCTAGTAACTCCAGTCTACTTCATTTCCCCCAGAGGGAAAAATATCATAGAAGTAATGTTTCCGGACTAAGCTTTTGAAACTGCTACACGTGCGATGTCCCATTACTTAGCTTAGACGCACAGAGCATCTTGAGATGTGTTCAAAGGAACCATTTGAGAAGTGTCCAAAGGAAGAATGGAACTAAAACGGCCATTGACCTTGCAGGGAGTGAAAATATTCCATAAATTATTGGTGGGGGAAGCAGAAGGTGGCAGGCAATCTGAGGATGAAAATTCTTCCTCGCGGGATTTTTTTTTTAATCCTCTAGGTATTTATAGAGGAGCTAAGGAAACCAGGCAGACAATCGCCCTCTCTCATAGAATTCACCTTGCTAGTGTTTCGAAAGGTTAAAATTAATCGTTGCAAGCCTGAGAAATGAAGAGCCTTTTAATGCAAGGAACAAGGTGAGAGCTGTAATGGCCGATTAAATTTTCAGAAAGTGCTGAGCTTCTCCTTCCATGCTTTCAGAAAAGACACAGTGACCTTCTAAAACTTCTAATTACCCCCAGGAAACCAGCTGTCTGTCTGTCCGCCTGGCTGTCATCTAGGTGGCCAGCATGGCTGTTTATTGCCTAACTCGGGACGCTAAATTAAAATTGAACGGTTAAAAAAAAAAAAAAAAAAAAAGTAGGACTCTAGTTTGAAAAATTCATGTCAATAAGGGCCATTTTATGTTAACTAAGGAAGATAAGTAGTCTCGAGTATATGCTGGATCTAAACATCCATGCAGAATATTGTTCAAACTTGTCTTGGGGATACCGTTGACTACTGGCCAACAAACTCCCGTCAAGTTCTTCACCAGAGGTACTGGCTGTTGAGAATTCTGTGTCATAAAGAAAAAGGAAACACGGTGGAGGGAACGAAGAAATTTGTGCGATCGACACTCATTCAAGTTTTTCCAAATGGACCAAGCTCCAGAAGGGTCGTTGTGCAAAATCAGAGAGTCTATGAGTAGAAGAAAAATGGTAGGTGTCTACTCACGGCAGGGTAGGTCCACATTCAAGATACGAATCTCTCTCAGATGACAGACTAGTAGATCGTGATCCAGAGATGCTAACACTTATCCTCATAATGAACACCAAACTGACGTCACGGTATTTTTTGCTTCCATGGCTAATTAAAGTATTTTATAGTCAGTTGGATAATCCAAACGTTATTGTTCAAAGAGGTATTTCGAAGGTGGAACTATCTCACTGGTGAGTGCACACAACTGACTTTTTCTGGCACAGGAAAAGTGCTCTTTCAATGAAAGCAAACCGGACATAATACATGAGCAAAAAGCCCATAAATCAAACAGCAGGCCCTTCTTACCAATAAAGACGGAGCAAGTTACTACTGGCGGAACAATGTTAGGAAAGACGGAGACTAGTCAAGAAGATCCTTCCGAAGAGCACAAAGCAAAGCCTTTTAGAGAAGATCGCAGACTCCGTATTTTCAGTGGGATCATGCTGAAGGTTTAGGATTAGGGAATTAATGCCACGGCTTTGTGTGAGTCTATGGCAAATGTCCAAAACAGAATTACCTTCTCAAAGTCCTTTTAATAGTACTTAAATTCTCTATTCCCATTTGGGTTCGCTGGGACGCTGTTATGTCTCTCTGTCGCTTGTTTTTGTGGTGGTGTTGGGTTTCGTATTTTTATTTTCTATTTCATTTGCTTACTTATTTATCTTGGTCCTAGAAGCAAGAGTATCTGCTCCAAACAAGACGGCTTTGTTCAGCAGTTAGGACTCAAGAGCAATAAGGTTTTGGTGCCATCGATACATGATGATAAGGTATTCAAACTCTTGCCCCTGGAAAATCTCTCAGTTGAGAAATGAGCCGTATTGCCTCGGTTCCTGAAAACACTCATAAATTTATCCTTCCAAGAGCACGAATAGTTGAAGGTTGGTATGTGGGCATCCTCCCACCTCAACCCAAAGTAGGATCTCAACTGACCATGACCTCAAAGGCAGAAAGTACCAGAAAGTAAGGAGGATGAAACACTCAACTAAGAACTTAGTTTGTTTTTCTTTTTTTTAACTTACATTAAGTCCAGAGAGGAGGCAGAGGTAGGCTGGAGAGCCTTAGGCATTGAGAAATCATTGTGTTCCCGACAGGAACCTACACTAATGTTGTTAGGATGCGTGCTTGCTTGCTCAGAAAAAAAAAAAAAATCCAAAGAATCCACAGAGACACAATTACCCAAAGCAGGAATCACAGAAGAGCCACAACCCGTGAGTACGTGTGGTTCCCATGGGCGTCAATCCAAGTCGCGTTACCGGCGGTGCGTGGGCAAGAGTTTCGGAGGCTACAGCGGGTGCACGCTGGCCTGGGGAGAAGCGTCTCCCTCTGAGCTCAGCTCTGGAGAGCATCCCGAGCTAGACTTGACTGCAGGGAGATGCGCCGAGAGGAAGGGCACCTGCTGTCCCACGCATAGGGAGAGGCCCCGGGTTGCCTAGACGGTGTCTCGGGGGTGGGGGTGGGGGGCCCTGAGCCTGGATGCAGATTCAGCCCAAGCGAGGGTCTGTTCAAGGACCACCGGCCCACTGCTCCCACCCAGCCAAGCCCCAGCATCCTGCACCTCACGTGCCAGGAGGGGGGCCCTCCACCGACCAACGCCTCCAAAGGCTCGGCTTCTGATCGAAACGTAGTACGGTGTTACTTTCTCGTTTAATTCAATGCACCCAAGATTCACTTAAAAAGCCTATGTGTGTGTGTGTGTATCTGACTGAGACCTCTTTCCCCCCTGCTCGCCCTATCAACCCATTCGGTCCTAATGGACACAGGCACCACCTTGAACGGGGTCCCCATTTGGAGTACCCAGGCTGCACACCTCAGGGCTCGCCCGGCTAGGGTCCAGACACCTCCCTGGCCCCCCACGTCCACTCCCAGGCCAGGCTACGCCCAAGACCCGGTGACCCCCCTCGGGGCCTCTGCTGGTCCCATTCTGAGAAGCAGAAAGGCCAAAGCAGGACCAGCCGTCCCCGCCAAGGACGCGCGGCCATGCTTCTTGCACACACGAAGGGTCTGCCCTTTTCACAAACGGACAGGCCCGGGAGCAGGAGGCAGCAGGGAGGCGCAGCGCGCAAAGAGACGGGCTGAGGTTCCTGGGACCGCGAGCGCGCCCCTGCAGGGTTAGCCGCCCCAGGGCCTGGATCTCCCAGCCGCTAATTCCATGTCTACTTGGTGGCATTTGAGGGGGAAGAAGAAACAGAAGCCGCCAACAGAGGGCACGCCGTCCGCTCCGATGAGAGGGGCGCGCCTGCTCCCGGAAGTGCGCGCGCTCTCCTGCGTGTTAGGAACCACTGCCTTCACTGCCTCGCAGACCCCAAGACCCTCGGCGGCCTCCCCTCCAGCTCGGCACAGAGGAGCTGACAACGAGCTGTCCCTTGAACGCACGGGCTTTGCACACCCGCATCTGAATCCCGACACACAGCACGGGAGCCAGCATTAGCCATTTCTAATGCTAGAAATGGCTTCTAGAACATTCCTTCCTCCGACAAATCACGGCTATTGTTTCCAGCTTTGTTAGAACGTGTGAAACTCATAAACGTTATGAATGAACCTTTGCTCCCTCTTTGCTTGGGTCGTAACCCAAGCAACTTTTGCCAGACTGTTCTTTAAACTATCCTTTTTTTAAAATTTACTTAGAATTTTTCAAAAGTCACAAAGAACACATGATTTGGCGGTTTCCCATGAGACTCCTCATTGGGTCTGGAAATCAAGGGCTAGGGCATTTGTAACGGGGCCATGAGGAGTCAGCCAGAGGGAAATGCAGATTCCCGGGCCCCATTCTCAGATGCTCTGGCCGCTCGTGGGGCTGGGAATCTGCATGTGTAGCCTGTTCCCCGCGAGGCTGCAGGGCTGGAACGCAACTGTGTTGGAGAATGCCACCTCCTTGAGCCACGGCTAATGGGGACGGGGACAAGGATCATCTGTCATGATCACCTCTGTGCAGGGCATATGGCAGAAGGAAATGGCTCCTGTCTTCAACAGCTGCCTGCTGTTTCGCAAAGAGCCGGACCGCGCTGGGCTACGGGGAAGCTCCCCTCCACGTTCTGTCCCAGGATCAAAGGGACCATGCCACAAAGGTCAGACGCAGCCGGAATGTCCCCCCACTGTGTGCACAGAGTGAAATGGCAACTTTCAAGGCTGCCTTGCACAAGCTAGGTGGGAAATAAGGGCACCACGTGGGACAGATGCTAACTAGACTTGCCATCCATGGCTTTCCTTCTCTCTCCTGCCTAATTTAGAACCACCGCTGGGGAGCCCAGGTGGCTCAGTTAGCTGAGCTTCGGACTCTTGCTTTTGGCTCAGGTCATGATCTTAGCGTCATGGGATCCAGCCCGAAGTCAGGCTCCATGCTCAGTGTAGAGTCTGCTTCTCCCTCTCCCTCTGCTCATTCTCTCTCTCACTCAAATAAACAAATAAAATCTCAAAAAGAAGGAGGAGGAGGAGGAGAAATGGAGGAAGAAGAGGAAGAAGGAGAAGAAAAGAAAAAGAAGAAGAAATGGAGGAAGAAGAGGACAGAGGAGAAGGAGAGAGAGAAGAAGGAGGAGGAGGAGAAGAAGAGGAAGAGGAAGAGGAAGAGGAAGAAGAAGAAGAAGAAGAAGAAGAAGAAGAAGAAGAAGAAGAAGAAGGAGGAGGAGAAGAAGAAATGGAGGAAGAAGAGGAAGAAGGAGAAGAAGAAAAAGAAGAAGAAGAAGAAATGGAGGAAGAAGAGGACGGAGGAGAAGGAGAAGAAGGAGGAGAAGGAGGAGAGAGAAAGAGGGGAAGAAGGAGGAGGAGGAGAAATGGAGGAAGAAGAGGAAGAAGGAGAAGGAGAAGAAGAAATGGAGGAGAAGAAGAAGAAGGAGAAGAAGGAGGAGGAGAAGGAAAGAGAGAGAGGAAGAAGGAGGAGGAGGAGGGGAAATGGAGGAAGAAGGAGAAGAAGGAGGAGGAGGAGGAGAAGGAGAAGGAGGAGGAGGAGGAGAAGGAGAAGAAGGAGGAGGAGGAGGAGGAAAAGGAGAAGAAGGAGGAGGAGGAGAACCACCACCGCCACCATAAGCTCAGACAGGAGCAGCCCCAGCGTCTGGGACACGCTCAAAGCGCCACCTTGGCTGGATGCAGTCCTACATGGTGGATGTGCGTCCTCTTTTCTCACACACGAGGCCCTCGAGCAGGGCTCAGAAAGCACGGGGCAGCCTTTGCAACCAGGAGAGATGTCACAGGCGGGTGTGCACTGCTCGGGTCGGAGCGTACAGAGAGCACGCACCACAGGGCTTGCTGCAGAGCAAGGCGGCGCCGGACACATCCCGATGGAATTTTCTGCCGTCCGGACCCGGCAACCGATAGACGCACCCGCTGGCAGTCGAATGTCACGGTGCCAGCATGGAGACATGCTGCTGAGGGCCCCCGGCCCTGGAGATGGACACGGAACGGAACGAGGTCCCGCTGTCACAAGATATGCAACTGACCGGTGCGCTCGAACGCTTTCATCAGAAGATGCCTACGCAGAGCACCGCTATCGCAGGGACGCGCTTGCCGCTAGTCACCACTCTCCGGGGGGACTGCAAATCCCCGACAGAAATGCACAAGACAGAGAGACATCCCCCACCCCCGAGTGCCGCCTCCACCCACCCACACTCATGATCCAACGTCCAGGCCTGCAGCTCTGCTGCCAACACCAACTCGGAACAAGGACAAGACCCGCGTGGCTCGAGAACACTACCTTGGTCATTCAAAGTCTCTTCTTGTATTTGTCTCACAGCTTCCTGGGCTTTGCCGGTGTTATTTCCAGCTGTAAGGAAAAGAAAAGGTATGATCAGTGGCCAGGTCATCCAGACATTATTGAATGAGAGAAAATGCTGTCTTGAGACATAAAACACGCCCCGGAGGGGGCTCCTTACGGCTCGTCATCGAGCCCTGGTGTGCAATGGGGCCACAAGAACAGTCATGGCCAACGCAACCTACCAGCTGATGGAGGATTGCCGTTAGCCTGCGCCGGCGAGAAGGAGAATCTCCCTGCCGATTACGGGGGCGTGAGGCAGCTGGCGGCACAAAGAACACGGGGCGGGGGGTGGGAGAGAGCCAAGGATTGAGTCAGCATAAAAATGGTGGCAGGAAGGTCAGAGCACACATAGAACTTTCTAAGAAACTTTAGTGGACACCCGTCTCTCCCCACTCAGTGGGAGTCTGAGCTCCAAAACGATCATGGGCCATTCCCCCTATGAACTTGGGATTTCCCATTTCCTTATCGAGGACTCCGTACAAACCCCACAGGTATGATTCCGGGGAAACGTGAGCTTGGAAGAATGGCCACGTGTGTTTTGTGCGTGAGGGACATCACCGTTAAAATAGAGACTGTGACATTTGGCCATTAAAATAGTGAATGAGGTTTCTCTAATGTCTTACTAGACGACAGTGCATTGACGTTTGGAGGAAGGCATCTCGTTTTCCAACCGTGTCCCTGAGCACACAGTCCGGACTTTAAGGTGTGCTGAATGGGGCTGCCGTTCGGGGGAGAAGATCGGGGCACCCTGTCTTTCCACACACCAGCGCTCACGATCAATGGGACCACAGGCAGACGTTCAGCTCCTTTGCGGGGCGCGCCAACCCCGAAACTCCCTGCCAGGGTGAGTCATGGGAGCGCTTCGCACGAGGCGATTGGAGCTGGCATCTGAGGAACACAGGCGTGGGCGTGAAGCTCCTGGAGCCCCGAGAAGTGACGGGTGGCGTGAGGACAGCAGAGAGACACCTGGCCCGGGAGGACCAGGTCCCCTGGGGCGGGGTGGCTCACGTCACCCTCCCGCCTGCGTCCAGCCGCTGCTGGCCAGGTGTCCTCTGGGGTACAACCCTCTTGAGATCTCCATGAAAACACAGTACCAAGCAACCCATTCTGGACGCATTTCTGCATGCTGTTTTCCTCTATTTTTTCATTTTTATATTCGAACTAACATGCAAGGGGCCCAGCTATGGATTCCCCGCCACTCGATCCTGCACTAAATACTCTGGGTCATTGACGAGTGCCCCCCGCCCCCGCCAAAAAAGCCCCGATGGAACACCCTCTCCAAAAGCAAAAGCGTTTACGACAAAGACTTAAGGAAACACAGACAGCAGAAGCGGTGCACGTCGTGAAATCAGAAACGTCTTTGGCTCCAGCTGGAGATGGATCGGAGAGAAATATGGCAAAAGACATCTTTAGGGGGTGAATTAAAGGGTTATATAAAGCGCCACCGCCTTGAAGGAGTTCAACGTTGCAGACGTCAAGAAAACGCAGCTGTGAAAGTATTCACACCTTGGGCTCCCTTGAAGAAAGAGAATATTACACGGTTGTTAGATTTTTGCTCAGAGGGTCTTCCCGCGTCGCGCGGTGCCCAGTCGGACAAGATGCTGTGTGAAGGACCACCGGAAAGTTAGATTCCATCTCTAAATGTTCTAGGGCATCAAAGACGACAAAATAAAATTCACCTTTCTCTAAGCTGGGCCAGGTACCTGCATGAGCGTATTTTGGAAATCCCATGCAATTTTAAAATATTCACGAGCCGTCCACTGGCGGGCTACGCGTCTGGCATTCGCCATCTTGGGATCAAGGGTGGCCCAGGGGGAGCCTGCGGGAAGTGGGAGAGAAGACGCTCCACGTTCCCGAAAGAGATACCAATGGCCAGAGAAAGCGGGAGGGGAAACTGCTCATGGTGATAGCTCTCAGGCATTGCGTGAGAGGCATGGACATGGGCGCTTTTCGGGCAAAGGTCATCTTTATCGGCCGGCTCCCCAGAGTTGGATATGGAACCTTGACCCCACGCGATCGCTAGAGATTTCCTACATTTACTGAGCACATATTGCATCAGAGGTAGAGCACTTGACCAGGTAGGCACAAGCACAGTGGGTCTGCCTTCTGCTCGTGCTTTCTGGGGGGGGCTAAGTTTAAAGACATTGAACCCAAACCGGGGCCAGCAAACTAGCAACCTGGGGCCACATCCGATGATCTCCCTGATGTGAAAAGAAAAAAGAAAAATGTTGGAATAACAGCCATACCCGTAGCTTTAAATATTGGCAATGGTGCTTTCCTGTTATCAAGACAGAGCTGATCATTGAGAGACACCAATATTTATTAGGCCAATATTTATTATCTGGTCCACACCAGAAAAAATGTACTGGCCGCTGGTCTCAATAGCCATCTTTTAGACGGCTATTCATGAAGAACTATAAAGAGAGATCCTCCACCAAAACAGTATTTTGAAACTATAAGAACTGAAATATCATGAGCAGATGAGAAATTTAATAATTAATGTATTTATAGCAATATTAATGTGCTTGGGTTGGATCCAGGTTCCTTTTTCAATTCTTTGGCAAGTAACTGATTATTCTTTAAACATTAATGGACTTGGGATTGGCAAATTTGAAATTGAATATACACATCTCTTAGTTTTTATTTAGTATGAAATTTCTATTAAAGTCTCCAATGATAATATTTTGTGAAGTGGCCTTTTATCAAACTGTCACACAAGATGAAACATTGTTCCTCTCAGAATATATGCAATTATGCCCGAAAGACTCGGGGAGAAGGGAACATTCACACTTGATTGGACTGACTGAGAGGGTCAAGCTGTGACCCACGAAGACATCAGAAGCTGTGTGGGGAAGAAGATGCAGGAGGCTGAGGAGCACAGGTGGTCCTTATTCTGTTTCATTCAAGAGAAGGAGAACTTTGGTGCAGGCAGGACTGTTCCCGGTCTGAGCAAACATCACCTAAATGAGGAGGTGACAGGAGACTCAGGGCTCCAGTCCTCACATGCGTGAGTGCCACATGCTCACTCACATGCTTTCACTGCCTTGTGTCTGCAGATCATACTCCTCACTCAATTAGACCTCAGGATGACCTAACCCCAACCTGACCTCCTAGTGCCTTACCCAACTAGACCTCCTCATGACCCACCCAACTAGAACTCTTCATCACCTACCCAACTAGACCTCATCATCACCTAACCCAACTAGACCCTGTCATCGCCTAACTGAACTAGACCTCATCGCGACCCACCTAACTAGACCTCATCATCACCTAACCCAAATAGACCTCATCACACCTCCCCAACTAGACCACATCATCTTCCAACCAACTAGACCCCATCATTACCTAACTGAACAAGACCTCTTCATGACCCACCCAACTAGACCTCCTCCTGAGCTACCCAACCAGACCCCATCATGACCTAAGCCATCTATCTAGACTTCATCATGACTTAAAACACCACACTGAGGCAAAAAACACAGAAACGGAACAATTTTTTTTCTTTGCATTGTAATATTGCCAAGTTTCACAAAGAATGACGAAGATGAAGAAGACAGGTGCACTAGAGAAGTCACGAGGGGCAGAGATAACCAGTACTGGATGCCAGCCCCCATCTGTTCTCAGACTGGAAGGTCCCTCCCCAACCTGCTCCACCAGCTTCCTTCTACCACTACTAGCCCAGATCCAGTGGGCCCTCAGAGGGGACCTATTGTTTCTTCTGTTCGCGATGTGATGTCACTTTGTTTTTTTGTTTTTTGTTTTGTTTTAGTTTTTTAAAAAGTTTTTCATTTGAGAGAGAGAAAGAGAGAGAGAGAGCATGAGCAGGGGGGAAGGCCAAAGGGAGAGGGAGAAACACACTCCCCACCAAACAGGGTGCCCGACACAGGGCTCGGTCCTAGGACTCCGAGATCATGACATGAGCCAAAGGTAGACGCTTAACCAACTGAGCCACCCAGGCGCCCCCTTGATGTCACCTTGATCAAGTCATCCCAGATGGTGGCAGAAATCCAAGACAGGGCAGTAGTCTCCCAGAGACCCGAGTCCCTCTGCTCACACACCCTATCTCTGTGATGTGCTCAGAACCCAGGGAGAGAGAAACACATCACAGGGATGCTAAAATTGAAGAGGAGTTCCAGAAATGCACACTCACATGGGTCCCCTGTCCTACAGGACCCCCACATCTACCAACAACTGCTCTTCATCTGGGGGGGGGGGGGAGATATGGACGTTGGTAAAAACCGTCCTTGCAAGGACTTGTCAAAAACTGTTCTATCATTTCCACATTGATTCAGACAGCAGGACATGGACATATCCCTGAAGAAAAAAAACACTAATGAGGAAAAACAGTGAGGTTGACCAAGAAGCAATCGTCCCCTCCCAAAACCTGGCAAATGTATACGGTTCTACAGACCGGTTTGCTTGTGAGAGAAAGATGCCTACGTGGGTCCATGAGGGAGGAATGACTATAAGAAACGGTACTTTTTCAAAAGACTGACACATGGGAAGGCCCATGCAATATAAAAATTTTAAGTTGTGGAGTCATTTTTGCAAAAGTGAAAAAAAAAAAATCCAAGTTAAGAGTATGAGTCCATTTGATTATGGGAACGAAAGAACAGCTGAGTATACCCGCATGAGTCACGCCTCTCTGAGAACAAGAGAAGGCCACACTGACTAGACCTGGGGGTACCCCATCTGGGTGGGTTAAGAGCCCCCTCAGAGATCCCCCGCCCCATAGAACTCAGGGGGTCTTTGAGTTTCAACCCCAGCAGTCAACGTCATCATGGTGGCCGAGCCCAACGGAATGTGGACAAGACACAGAAGTATGGGCAGGGTCTATGACTTGGCCACCGACACAAACCAGAGATATTTTCAGAGGTGTTATAGGTGTCTCAAAATAAAGTTTAAGATCATCACAGCTTCCAACCAGTAGGAGTTACTAAACCTACCAGTAGGTCACATTATTTGTCCTATAAAGATTTCATGTCTACAATCATGTGGCAAGTTTGTGTTCTTATATATTTTTATATCTGCGTCTCAATATCATTTGGTTTATAATATTACAGATTTTAGTTTGTGCATTTAGGAATTGCTAGATGCCAACGGGGTCCAAGGACCAAGCTTGTCAAGAGCCAGGAAGGAGTGGAACACATTCATGTTTAAATACCCAGCCCCAACTATAGATTCTGACAGGAAATTATCCTTCCAAAAATGATTGTGGGCAAAAGGTGGAGGAAAAAAATGGGAGAAAGGAAGAAATAAATCATTATTGAATATGTAAATGACCACGGGTAATATTATGTAGAAAGTCTTAAGTGAAAACAATCCTTAACACCTAAAACCAGACGTATAATATGATTTCTGTAAAAACAGACACCATAAAAGGTATTAATTAAATGCAAATGATGTCAATGGGAGACATAATTAGCACAAACTGGTTTTTTTTCCAAGGGTAATGGTATCATTTTTCCCAGCGGATTAAAAATTCTACCCCCAAGTCACCAGGAAACTTAACAAAAGTACAATTGGTTCATTGGAACTCTGTTTGCTTTCCCAGGCAAAGAAAATCCCTTCGTTTTCAAAGAGGAGTTAGACACCAGCATAAGGAACGAAATAGAAGAATGGACAATGTAGTGCATGGGATGCAGCTGCAAAGGAAGCCAGTCTTTGGGCATCTGTTCAGAGTCTACACTGGGCTACGTTGTGTCTTCCCCAAATTCACACGTTGAAGCCTGGACCCCCTAGGTGCTCAGCATGTGACCTTATTTGCAGAGGGTGTCTCCAAAGAGGTGGTTAGGGTAAAATGAGGTCAATGAGGTGGGTCCTCATTGCACTAGGACCAAAGTCCGTATAAGGACATCCTTAGGTGTTTCCCAGATCTGCTCTACCTATAAGCGAATCACTGTTTCTAGATAAGTGAACCGGGTGTCTTCCTTTACCAACAACACGATCCTCACCTATGATCACACGCATGCCGAGTCTCGCCAGATACCGCGCCGTGGAGTAGCCGATTCCATCCGTGCCTCCGGTCACTATAGCAACACGGTCAGGCTGTGGGGCCAGAACTGGAGAAGAAGAAGAACAGGAAAAAAGCAAATCGAAATGAGTTTTCGAAGCGGAGCCTGCGTGGGGAAGAACTCGGCCGCAGGAGAATGCATCCCGAGCCCTGGCATCGTGGTTCCGCATCTGTGGTTGGATTCCTCGTGGATTCCTGCAGGCTCGAGAGGCAGGAATGTAGGAAGCTGGATTAGTCCCCAGTCATTCCAGCCTGGTCAAAGACACCTGAGAAACCTTGCTCATCCCCAGCTGAGGCCCTGGCAGGAACCAACTGGAGTATCGGCAAAATGATTGGCAGAAAGGTCGGGAGCCAACGTGGGAGTAGCATTTTTGAGCGTGGATGAGACTCCAGGGTCAACGCTCCCAGGCAACATGGGGCAGGATGTAGGTTTTACTATTACTCAGGTATGGAGAAGGACAACAGGCCAGGGGATGAATGCCCGCTGTTGCAAGGCTGGTTTGTGGAACACAGTTTCCAAGGGGAGGAGTCATGCATGCCGCGCCACACCAAGGGGCCACCTGGGGAAGCAGCAGGATGGGTCCGGAGGCAGAGGGACACGGAAGTGTGGACAAGAGTCTCTACTGTGGGAAGGAATGGGTCAGGGAAGCAGGCTCAGCAGGTTTAGGATGCGCTGGTGTGAATAACTGCAGCAGATTCTGGGTCACAGGGGCTGTCCCTACGTGTGTGTCCCCGGCCCTGTGGTGATTTGTGTGGATAGGGTAGACACTGGCCAACGATGTGGTCACGGACGGGGTGGGGCGAGGGCTGTGGATTGCCTGGTTTGCATTGGAAAGCTGTGCTCCTAAGAGAGTTGCATGCTCTCTCTAGGAAACGGCCAGCCCTGGGAGCTTTAGCATTCGATGAAGGTAACAAAGATGAACTTTTATTTTATTGTAGATTTATTTATTTATTTGAGAGAGAGCACGCGCACAAGCAAGAGAGGCAGAGGGACAGGAAGACCGAATCTCAAGCAGACTCCACACTGAGCGTGGAGCCCAATGCAGGGCTTGATCTCATAACCCTGAGATCATGACCCGAGCCAAAACGAAGAGTCAGACGCTTAACCGACTGAGCCACCCAAGCACCCCAAAGATGAACTTTTTAATAAATGGTATTGGAACATGTAAATAGACATTTGGGAAAAATGCAAAATTAGACCCATACCTCATATACTACACATAAAAATTAACCAAGGGGTAGAAGTTACACAATGAACATATTAGGGGGAAAAAGCATGAATCCATTTATCGTTAACCTCAGAGTATGAAACATCTTCCTAATTATAAGTCAAAGTTGAGAAGAATAAGTAGACACATTTCACTACTAAAATAATTTTGCATGGAAAAAAAAAAAAAAACCTACACCAAAAGCAAAGTTAGAAGTAAATGACATATTAGAAAAAAAGAATTTGCAACCCTGATCACATGCAAAGGGCTACTTTCCTAATATGTAAAGAGTTCTTACAAATCAAGAAAAATAATACTCTAAGGAAAAAAAAGGGTGAACATAACTGTGTATATGAAAACATATGACATGGTCCTTACGAAAGGTCCTTACGAAAGCGTGTGAGTTTTTACCCAATAAGAGACATGGTCACAAAAACTCACTGAGACACCACTGGACTTGACAAGCACAAGCACTTTGACACCACGCTTCTCTGACACAGTGCTGGCGAGTAGGAACTCATGGATGCCGTGGGCAGGAATGCAAGAGGGGAAAACCCCCATGTGGGTGGGGATCCTTGGGTGATAGCTAGTATAACCTGAAACACATTCCGGTTGTTGCAGCAAAATCACTTCCGGGAATGTGCCCTGGAAATCCACGGCGGACCCCACATTTCTCCCTGCAGCCGTGTCCCTGGTATCCACAGTCATGCAAGGACCAGTCAGCAGCCCTGAGTGGTCCAAACGCAGGTAAGTCATTCCACCTGCAGTCACGATGGGCTGGGAACACACGTGGAATGTTGGGAAGGTGATCATCCGGGGGTTCTCAAGTTCACAGTGGTACTCCCAACTGGAGGTCCACGACCCCTGTGATAAACCATGATGGTATTGGGGAATACTGCCCTGAAAGAGCTCATGGTCCTGTGGGACGTCGTGCAAGCACTAAGAGCTCGTGTGTCCTTCTAAGTGTGGCATCTGCACCCACGCAGGAGGTCTGTCCGCTGTTGGGAAGAATCCCCGGGCAACAGGGAGGCAGGCCATCCCAGTCAAGACTTTGTCTCAGCCATATGGGCCCAGGGGTGGTCATTTGTGCTCAGGATCCCATCTAGAAGGCTTTCGTCTGCCCTACATGGGAAGAACAACCCTCTGGACCTCACACTTTGGCTGGCCTGCCCTCCCTCCTCGGCCAGTGTTGCCCGGGGGCACACACCTTCTCATAGGTTCCCTGTTCCTCACTGCTTGGCCCAATGGCAGGTGCCAGGCTGGTGCTCCATGAATGTCCACTGACTGAATGAGCTAACCCATCCGTCACTGGATCAAGCAGAGATGGAAGGCCACCCCTACCCTGAAAGAGCAAAGGAAATGCGCCATGATGTGAATGTGGGTATCCTCTCCTAAAATTCATATGTTGAAGGCCAACCCTTCAAGGGATGGGATTTGGAGGTGGGGGTCTTTGGGAAGTCACCAGGTCCTGAGGGTGGAGGTGGGGGCTGTTTGGAAGGTGACCAGGTCATGAGGGTGGAGGGGAAAGCTCTTTGGGAGTCCTGAGGTGGGGGGGGGCTGTTTGCTGGGTGGAGGTGGGGTCTCTGGAAGGTCACCAGGTCATAAGGGCAGAGCCTCCATGATGGAATTGGTGTCCTTATAAAGGAGACCCCAAAGAGACCCCTGGCCCCTTCTACCATTCAAGGACCCAGCCAGAAGAACGCCATCTACGAATCCAATCTGGCAGTGCCTTCATCTTGGACATCCAGCCGCCCCGATGGTGGGAAGTAAGTGTCTGCTGGTGAAGCCCCCGCTCCACGGTGTTTTTGCTCTGGCGGCCCAAATGGGCTAAGACAAGATGCCCTCATCCCAGGCAGACCCCTTGCCTGATGCTCAGGACATGCTGAGAAACAGAAGTACGGGAAGAACGAGCACGATGACAGAGCACCATCTACACCCCCCACCCCAGGAACTGGGGGGGGCTCTAAGAAACCACGTGA
>CM052901.1:102397323-102414742 GCA_028534135.1 Potos flavus | reverse complement strand
GTTATCATATGGTTTCACTTACGTGTGGAGCATAAGGAAAGACATGGAGGACATTGGGAGAAGGAAAGGAAGGGTGAATTGGGGGAAATCGGAGGGGGAGATGAACCATGAGAGACTGTGGACTCTGAGCAACAAACTGAGGGTTTTGGAGGGGAGGGCGTGGGGGGATGGGTGAGCCTGGTGGTGGGTATTGAGGAGGGCATGGATTGCATGGAGCGCTGGGTGTGGTGCATAAACAGTGAATCTTGGAACACTGAAAAAATAAAATTAAATTTAAAAAAAGAAAGGGTTTCATTCAAAGGCGTTGAAAGTACTTCAGGTACTATCTAAAGGCAAATGACAAGTGCGGGGCATAGAAGAAGGGGTGCGGCTTTGACGGTAAAGGGGTCTTGTAAAAGAATACAAACATCAACTCTCCTCTTCTCCCCGGAAGAGACAAAGAAAATGAACAAGAGACTCATAGACAGTGAATAAAACATTCCCGTGTAAAACGGTGTTGAAACTCACTCCTATAAGGAAACACGCTGAAAGTAAGGCAGGTGATTTGTGCTCAACCATCCCAACAATGGGGTCCAAAAAGTGCATGCTCGCACCAAAAGGATTCATTTGGCACCAAGGCTGTGTCTTTTTAGCAGACGAGCTGCCGAGGGCCGTGCAACGCCGGCGTGCATGCGTATTCTCTTTGACCCAGGCACTCTCATGTGAGAACTGATCCCACAGACGCACTCCCACGGGTATGCAAAGATGCTCGAACATCAAAAGATGCATTGCCCGCCCTGTCGACAAGACAAAGATCTTCGGTGTAAATGTCATTTTATGCAAAGTCTATACAGGTTTCTTGCAAAAGAAAGCCTTATTGTTCTAGCGACAGCTGGGAGGAACCTCTGGGCATTATGCTGAGGTTGGAGGGGAGTAAAAAAAAAAAAAAAAAAAGCAATTTTAAAAGGGTTGCATTGTGTGTGACTGCGTTTATGGGACATTCTTGAAAGGATGGCATTGTGGAAACGGAGAACTGATGAGTAGTTGGCTGAGGGTAGAAGGATGAATAGAGGTGGGAAGGAGGTAGCAAAGGTATGGGAGGGGATCATCCGGGAATCTGGTGGCGGGAAACACGCCCTGTGTCTTGACCGTGATGGGAGGATGCACAATCCTTCCCGTGCAAGGAGATCCCAGACGGCTCACCCCACCACCGCGCAGGTGGCTACCCGTGAAAACCAGGAAATGTGAATAAAAGAGCAATGCGTTGCACCCCTGCGGAACCGTGGGTTGGGATCATGTACTATACAGCTTTGCAAGATATTATTCCCGGAGGAAAATCAGGGAAAGGGCACACAAAGTTCCTCCATATTCTTTCTTACAGCTGCACGGGAATTACAGTGATCTGTAAAAAGTCTAATAAGCTCATGTCATGTAATACCGTCTGCCAGCTAATCTAATTAGTTCTTGGCTAATGGTTGAAGGTGCCAGCTTCCCTGTGTCCTGGATAGATGGAGAGCGACGAGTGAGATCCTCAGGCCACGTGGTTTCCCCACTACTTTTCCAAAGTGCCCACGGCATTTTCCGTGCCCACTAGCCATGCAGGACGGTTTTGGTTGGCGTTTCCCTAAAGGAGGCGTGAACACTCCGAGTGCCCACCGATGCATAAGTGGATGCACTACATGGGGTCCAACCGTGGATGGCAAAGAACTCAGCCGTGAAAAGGAACGGTACTCTGACACCTGCTCCCTCGTGGACGGACCGTGAGGACGCGATGCTCAGGGACGGAAGCCACACTCCCAAGACCACACAGGACAGGATTCCATTTCTATGAAACACTCAGGAAGGAAAACAAAACAACCACCGTGTCGAGAACGTGTCTGTGAGCTTTCTAAAATTCGGGGCAGGCACCTCTAACCATTAGACGTGCGTGATGTCTTGCCAACGAATCTCCATAAAACTGGGGGAGAAAATCCGGTAATAGGTTCATATGCATTACGAGAAAGGGAATGAGCTGGAGGCCAGATCGATCAAGCTTATATGAGAAACAGTGTTTAGGGGCATCTGAGTGCTGCAGTCGGTCAAGTGCCTGACTCTTGATTTCGGCTCAGGTTGTGATCTCGGGCTCTGGGCTCAGCAGGGAATCTACCTGAGATTCTCTCTCTCTCTCTGTCTGTCCCTCCCCCAGCTCTTTCTCCCTCAAATAAATAAATCTTCAAGAAAAAAAAAAAAAAACAGTGTTCATAACATCACAGCCAAGAAAGGGACCACCCAAAGAAAGCCAAGTATTTTCCATGCACATATCCCTGAAATCCAATAAACCATGGAGAAAGGATCCAAGGGAAAAAGATATAAAGGATGTAATGTAGGATTGTGTCTGAAAGGCATTCATGTTATAGAGAGATAAATCAAAGCATCATAGCAACATCCAAAAAAAAAATCACATCCACCAGCAAACGGGAGGTCAGACTGTTTTCTCACAAAGCCTTCGACTGATTGGACGAGGCCCACCCGCACTAGAGAGAGTCAACTGCAGAATTCAAAAAGTTAAGGCATCAACATGGGCTTGGTGACCAAAGGTGACGTGTGTTTTGCACAAGGCAGAGATTCTTGGTGCTAGAGTCCTATCATACAATGCAGTAAAAGATTTGTAGACATGTGCTCTCCAGCTTGGAAGGGGTCTACTCCGTATGCCTTAGACATAAAGGATGTATTAGTCAGAGTTCTCCCAAGAAACACACAAATATTTGAGTCTCTATTCTGAAGGGTCGACCAGCAGGCTGAGACCCAGGGACGAGCTAATGTTGCAGCCAGAGTCCAAAGGCCGCCTGGAGACAGAATTTCCTCTTGGTCCGGGAAGGTCAGTCCGTTTTCTCACAAAGCCCTCAACTGATCGGACAAGGCCCACCAATCCAAGGGGAAAAGATACAAACTAGTACTAATGCAGGATTACATTTGAAAGGTGTTCATGTTACAGAGCGATAAATCAAAGTGTCATTAACAAGGTCAACAAAAAAAATCACATCCACCAGCAAAGAGGAGGTCAGACTGTTTTTTCACAAAACCTTCGACTGATCGGACGAGGCCCATCTGCACCAGAGAGAGTCATCGGCAGAATTCAAAGTTAAGGCATCAACATGGGCACAGTGACCAAAGGTGACGTGTGTTTTGCATGAGGTGGAGATGCTTGGCGCTGGAGTCCTACCATACGATGCAGTAAAAGATTTGTAGACATGTGCTCTCCAGCTTGGAAGGGGCCCAGCCCCATGTTCCTTACACATAAAGAATGTATTAGTCAGGGTTCTCCCAAGAAACACACAAAAAGACCAACCGGAGAGAGAGAGATTTAATTTAAGGAATTGGTTCATTTAACCATGTATATTTGTCTCTATTCAGGGTCGGCCTCAACCAAACCTTGGTCTATCCCAGGGCCGGCCAGGAGGCTGAGACCCAGGGACGAGCTAACGTTGCAGCCAGAGTCCAAAGGCCGCTGGAGACAGAATTTCCTCTTTGTCTGGGAAGGCAGTCTGTTTTCTCACAAAGCCTTCAACTGATCGGACAAGGCCCACCAATCCAAGGGAAAAAGATAAACTAGTACGTAAGGCAGGATTACGTTTGAAAGGCATTCATGTTATAAGGCGATAAATCAAAGTGTCATTAACAAGGTCAACAAAAAAATCACATCCACCAGCAAAGGGGAGGTCAGTCTGTGTGCTCACGAAGCCTTCAGCTGATTGGACGAGGCCCACCGCAACCCTAGAGAGAGTCCTCTGCTTTACTCAAAGGCTACTGATTGCAATGTTAACCTCATCTAAACAAACCTTCCTAGCAACACCTACACAAACCTTCCTAGCAACACCTAAACAAACCTTCCTAGCAACACCTAAACTAGTGTTTGACCACATGTGGGCATGCGTGGTCCAGCCAAGATGACATAAAATTAACCATCACAATACACACGCTGTTTCATGCAATAAAGGTGTCGGCCAACAGCCATCACCCAGAAGCTTCGACCCTCTCCCCCCCTAAGTGAGTGAGCTCCTTCGTGAGCAAGCCACTGCCTCAAGCAAGGACAATGGAGGGACCAGAGCGGTAATCTCCAAAAAAGCGCTGGACGGAAGCCGAGACCCAGATGCCCTGTGAGCAGCAGGCTCCCTGGAAAGGCAGGACCTCCTTGTTGAACGCATTGGTGGAGTGAAGCCTGAGGTCAGAGACAAAAATGGCGGGGACACAGGTGGGGGACGGCCAGCTGAGCCAGAGAAGCATGAATGAGGCACCAACATGGCGCCATGGTACGGACAGTGGCTTGTCCTTGTGAGCGGAGGACCAGGTGTCCTACATGTCCTGCTGCCTTCAACGGCGGTAGCAAACGGAGAGCTGGATCCAGCCGCTGGGCTGTCTTCTCCCAAACGAGCTTGCCTTGTGGGGTCATAAGCCTTCCATCCCAGAGTCGTGGCCACGAGGAGCCGTGACCGCCGCCTGGAGAGTGACACCCATGGGAGGCGCACACATCACCGTGCAGCACAGGGAATGAGCTCACTGTCCCTGCTGCATCCCAGAGGTGGTCTGAAATCAGGAGATGGGGCAAGGAACAGGGGCTAGAATTGCTTCCCTAATGGACCAGCCCTCCCCAGACCCAAGCTCTTGGCCCAATTCCACATGCACTGTTCAGTAACGAGCTCATGCGGCAGCCACATCAAGCTCTGTCCTTCCTCCGAAGGCAGTGGTCGGCAGGAGATGGGGGAGGGAGGGATGTGCAGCCCTGAGGATTTTTAGGGAGGTGCCAGTCGTCTGTGTGACGCTAAAATGATACACACGTGTCCTTGCACATGTCTGCAAACCCACAGTACGTACAATCCCAAGAGGAAGCTCTAATGTAAAGTATGCATGTGGGTGCTAAGGACATGTCCGTGCGTGTCTGTCAATTGTAGGAAACATACCGTCTGTGGGGCAGGTACGGATGCTGGGGAAGCTGTGCATTTGTGTGGTCAGGGGGGTACACGAGGAATTTCTGTATGTTCCTCCCAGTGTGGCTGCTGGATGTGTTTAATTGCATTCTGGACATATTTTTATTTTAGGGTGCACCTAAAATTGCTCTTAAAAAAAAATAAAATCTATTAATTAAAAAACAAACAAATAAACACATAATGTTGAGGAAGGGTGAACACCCAAGGACAGAGCTGTCTGGGGAGAAGCCCCTGTGGTGTGAGGATAAATGGGAAGAAGAAAACATGCCCGTGCGGAAAACATAGAAGGTGTTTTCTGGGCGTGCTGTCGGTATTTCCAAGGAGCACTGTAGTGCAAGTAGGTATGAGCTCCACCCCTACTGTGCGCTGGGAGCAACCTGTGAGCACGTTGGGAAAGCAGTGGTTCCTGGGGAGCGTGGATGGCAGACGTGATGGTCGGGACCCAGCCCGGTGCATCCACTTAGGTACTCGAGGGAGCCAGCTCACATGAGGGTTTGTCACATGTGGGTTGAGGGAAGCCCAGAGAGCTGGTTACGCATTCCCCTCTGGGTGTGTCTCTCTATGAGGGTGTTTCTGGAAGAGATTAGCATCGGATTCGGTGCACTGAGTAAAGCCAAGTGCCTTCTGCACTGTGGGTGGGCCTCATCTAATCAGTTGACGGTCTGAAAAGCATCAAAGAACGTGGGGGGGGGGGGAATACACCATATAAGCTATCGGTTCTGTTTCTCTGCACAACCCTGACTCACACAGCCTGCACAACAAACACCCGAGAAAGGAGCGGCTTAAAAGCAACACACATTTATTTCTCAAGGTCCTGGAGGCTGGAAGTGCGAGATCCTGGGGCCGGCAGATCCAGTGCCTAGTGAAAACTCACCCCTTGGGTTTGTCAACAGCCATCTTCTCACTCTGACCTCACGTGATGGAGAGACAGAGCTCTGGCATCTCTGCAGACCTCCTTCCTCCATGAACATCACTCCCCACTCTCCCTTCCTTGACCCGATTGTGTATCTGCATCTCCTGTCCTTCCACGTGTCCAGGCTTAATGCATCCCAACTCCCTACCAGGGTGGCCAGGAAAAGGCAAGGCCAGGGAAGGGCTCAGCCAGCCTGCCGTCCAGCCCCTCGCCAGCCCCTCCAAGGGGTGTCCTTCACGCCGGACACCTGCCAGGCAGCCTGTTTCTGGTTCGGATGCCCCCACTGAGGTGTCTTTGCCCTGCCTGGACCTCCCCGTGTGTGCCCCATAGAGAACCCCTCTCCAGGCTTACAGCCCAGCCTGAGGAACAGGCTCCTCTTCGGAGACGTCCTAAGGCAGGTCAACATCCACTCTGCTCAGCCCCTGCAGGTCCCTGCCTTAGTGTCCCCTCCAGGCGGCTGACTTTGCAGTCTGGTGACCCGACCCTAATGTCGTATCTCCCTAGTCAAGTGTGTGTGAAGGGCTGGGAGCCACGTCCACCTAGGAGGCAGGGGACCAGGCACTGAGTGCAGGCTGATGCTCTACCCAACTCTCCTGGTGCAGAAGCTTGAAAGGTCTGGTCTTTGGATGTTTCCTGTGACTTGGGGAGGCTGCAGCATAGGAATCACATGGTTCCTTCCAGCGTGATTTAGAGAGTGGGCAAAACTGCAAATCCATGACACGTCAATCAGTGACAGCGGTCCCGTAAGGAAACATCGATTTAATGAATGTCATGAAGGTAGAATAAAGGTCCGTCGGTGGACCTTCAGTTTAACCACAAAAGTATAGGATGGATGGATGGATGGATGGATGGGTGGATGGATGGATGATGGATGGATGGATGATGGATAGAAAGGTGGATAGATGGATGGATGGATGGATGGATGGATGGATGGATGATGGATGGATGGATGGAAAGGTAGATGGATGGATGGATGGATGGATGGATGGGTGGATGGGTGGATGGATGCATGATGGATGGATGCATGGGTGGATTGAAAGGTGGATGGATGGATGGGTGCAGATGCATGGATGATGGATGGATGGATGATGGATGGAAAGGTGGATAGATGGATGGATGGATGGATGGGTGATGGGTGGATGGATGGATGATGGATGGATGCATGGGTGGATGGAAAGGTGGATGGATGGATGGGTGCAGATGGATGGAAGAATGGAAGGATGGATGGATGGAAAGGTGGATAGATGGATAGATGGATGGATGGATGATGGATAGATGGATGGATGGGTGGATGGGTGGATGGATAGATAGGTGGATGTATGGATGGATGGATGGATGGATGGATGGATAAATGGATGGATGGAGGGATGGGTGGGTGGAAGAATGGGTGAGTAGATGCATAGACGGATGGAAGAAAGGGTGGGTGGATGGATGAACTGACAAATAATAGATACATGATAGATAACGCATAGAAACATAAATAATTGATAGGCAGGTAGAATGTACATATAAAGAGGATACAGACATATACATATGGCATCCCTTTGATGCAGACATAGAATCACAAGGCTTAGCACGTGCGTGACTCACAAGCCAGGGACGTAATCACAGTGGAATTTCCAGCTGCCCACAAAGAACAGTGCATGTCCCCAATACCATGCACGAGGCACCATGTTTCCTGCCTGCTGTGCCGTCAACGGGTCCTTTCCAGGAAAACCCAGCCACGAACTTCCTAGAAAGGAAAGTCTCCTCAAGCACCATCTCCCAGAACTCTGAACATCTGAGATGAGAAGCAGCGGTGCCATCCACCCCACAATAAAAACTCTCGGGATGCACCCCACTTTGGAAACAGGTTCTAACCGAGAACACAACGGCCGGTTCCCGCCAGGAAGCCCCTCGCCCAGCACGTGCCATCTGCCACCTGAGAAATGCACGCCTTGTCTGCGGTCGCCACGAGAATGCAGCATGTCTGGGACAACCGAGGCATGGAAACGCCCCGGATTAGGAGGCCGGATGAGCATCTCGAGCTTGCCTGTCGCCAGAGGTCTGAGTTCCGAGTGGATATTCTGAGAATCCTCCCAGAACAACAAAGGCCAACATCACCGACCAAGGGGCTGCACAGAGCCCCCCAACCTTGGAGAAACAGACTGCAGGGTCCTGAAGGAAAATCCAAAAGGCCTGCTCCTCGGCAGCGCGTCACCGAGTGGCGGCTTTATTCGCATACATTTTGGGATGCACAAATATCCAAAATGGATCAGGCCCTTTGTCATTTGCAAGGACCCCAGAACAAAGCACCGAGGACTCTGTCTTTGTGGCCAGGAAACGTCTTTTAAGAAGGCAACCAAAGCCTCCCTCCTCGTTGGAGGGCTTCTGTCGCCATGAACACACAACAGACAAATAAATCAGGAGCTCATCTGCTTCTTGGGTTTATTGAACAAGAGTCAAATTCGAAAGCGTTAAATAAGAAAAAAACAAAAAACAAAAAGTACATCCCGTGAAGAAGGCTCAAACCCAGTCAGATGCGTCAAGATACAAGTCTCGCCCCTGGCCGAGGCCAAGGGGACCGTGTCCCGAGGACAGGGACACATCCGCCTCCTTAAATGTCTCTGATACTCTTGGAGGTGCTCGGCCACGCAGAATGTCGCCAGCGGCTGGGGTCTCCGCAAACAGCCGGAGCGACCCCAAAATCAAGGCGAAAGCGTCCCATTGTCCGTTTTATAAAAATCAGCGGGCCCCCGCGGTGCGGCATTGAAAAGACAGAACGCAAGAGTCCGTGGCCCCCTGGAGAAATCAAAGTCACCCTCGGCATATTTGGGTCCCTGGTAATTTTGGAAAGCAGGGCTCCCGAGGGCGGGGGGCCTTGTGGTCATCCTGCGGAAAAGGCCCCTTTCAAGCATGGGACACACACACACACACACACACACACACACACACACACACACACGCCCACACGCACGCACGCAAGAACGCTCAGGACCCAAGCACGGCGGCATCACCAGAACCACACGCACAGAGTGAATTGGGGCAACGGTACAAAAGGCAGAAGACCCCTCTTTTCCTGCCTGGTGCGCACGGCCCCTCTTCGCGCTTTGCACCAAACCTAAAGCTTGTGCGTCCTTCACTCGGGGCGCGTGGGCTGGAGCGTGGCCTCCCCCGCCGTGCCAAAGGCAAGGTGCGTGCTTCTGCTGGGAAGTAAACATGAGCGCACGTGCGCCAACAGGTCTACGAAGGCCTCTGGAAGGCGTGTGGGCCGGGAACGATGCGGGAGTTTGGATGTTTTTCTGGGGTTTATAGGAAACCCTCCCATGGAGAACAGGACGGCCTTGGGGGTGGAATTAATTTACGTAGGCAGGGAAGGAGACTCCCTCCCTCCGGCCATCCCTCCCTGCTGGCGTGCTGCTCCCGGACTTTGTTATCTGCAATCAGCAGTTAGCAGGCGCGCAAGGGGACTTCTAGAACTTTCCCCCCCATTTCTGCCCCTTCGCTGGGACGCGAGTGGGCTCGCGGAGGAAAGGCGCGGGCAGCCCCGTGTTTCCGTCCTGTGCCTTTGCTCCCCCTCGGCACGGCCACCCACGCATAGGCGCGCGGCGGGTATTTACAGCGGAGCATGCCGCGGAGGGGCCAGCGCCACGGGGACCCCACACCCAGCCCGCCGGCACCTACACGAAGCCGCTGTCCCTGATCCCAAAGAAGCCGGCGTGCACGGCGTCCCCGAGGGGGAACACCTGCTCGTGGTCCAGGCCCCACTCCCCCTCGTCCTCGTCCTCGGGCTCGGCCTCCGCGCCGCTGCGCGCGTTCTCGTACAGGAAGATCTGCTCGTCCACGTGCGCCGGGGCCAGCCTGTTCCTCTTGGCGCTGACCACGTTGGCGGAGGAGCCGAAGAGCCGCTCGGGGAAGACGCGCGTGGCCGCCACGCACCAATATTTCTGCAGCACCTTGGGCAGCACGGGGAAGAGCGCCAGGCGGTCGGACCACCACTTGAGGGGGTCCTCGTTGAGGCCCAGCACCTTCTGCGACTTGAAGTTGCTGAGCTCCTCCACCACCTGCGCGTGCCACTCCTCCTGGTCCTCCACGCCCCCCGTCTGGCAGAAGATCTCGGCCAGCATGCTGTTGATGACGCTGGTGGGCGGCGGCGTGGACGCCAGCACCAGCTTCTTCACCGGCGGCTCCTCGGGCAGCGCGTACATCTTGTCCTCCGCTGCCCGGTAGCCGCCGCCGTCCTTGACCTTGTCCAGCAGGCCCTTGGCCTCCTCCACCACCCTGTTCTCTACCTGCTGCCTCTCGAAGGCGGACAGGAAGGGCAGGCGCTTGTAGCGCGGGTCCAGGAAGGTGGCCACGTTCAGGAACATGTCGATCTCGGGCGCCTCCTGGTAGGTCTTGGACAGCTCCTTGGCGATGACCTCCTTCGCCATGCTGAGCTCCTTGCAGTCGGTCTCCTTGATGTTGAGCGTGGTGTTCAGCAGCATGTGCAAGAGAGGCTTCACCATGCTGATGGTAGGGTACTTGGAGGCGGACAGCATCTCCGCCACCTGCTTGAAGGGCTGCAGGAGCTCCACCAGCCCCTCGATGGTGGCCCACTCGGCGGCCTCCAGCATCAGGTGGTGGTTGTTGCTGTCCTCCACCAGCACGCCGGCGATGACGAACTGCTGCTCCTTCAGGCGCTGGAGCATGGCCAGCGTGCTGCCCCACCAGGACACGCGGTTGCTGACCAGCATACAGTGTGCCATGTTCTGCTGCTTCTGCTTCTCGTAGAGCATGTACATGGCGACCGTGGACTGCTGGAAATACTCCACCAGCTTGCGGCAGCGGACCAGCAGCCCGGCCAGCTTCGGCAGCTGCAGGGCCTGCTGGATGCCGGCGTTGAACGTGTGTCCCAGGCAGGGCATCTGCACAGAGATGTCCAGCAGGGAGCACGCCTTCACGATGTCCTTGCCGCAGTCCGTGGTGGCCCCAAACACCTTGGCGCTGATGCCCCACTCGATGAAGGCCTCATAGAGGACTCTGGTGATGGACTCGGCCGTGTTGTCTTCGGGGACCTCGAAGGTCTTCAGGCAGCGGGAGCCCACGGACAGGCAGCCGGGGGCCCCGCCACCCAGGAAGTGGGCGGCCAGCGTGACATAGGCTCGGTTCTGGTTCTCGCTCCTCCACATGTCCGTGGAGATGCCGCACCAGGAGGCGTCGCCGAGCTCCTTGAGCACGGCCTCGCGGACGGCGCCGTACTTCTCGGGGATGGCCTTGCTGCACAGGAATTTCCTGCTGGGCAGCTCGTACCTGGGGTCGGCAGTCTTCAGCAGTACTTTGAACGTGGGCTCGTCCACGATGGACGCGGGGTACAGGCCCTCGCAGATAAGGCCGATGACGGCGGCCGTGAGCTCCTGCTGCCGCTTGCTCTCATGGCCGTGCCCGGCCTTGGTGGCCAGCGTGTCCGGCGGGGTGAGCTGCGACGCCTCAGGCTTCAGCTTGGAGAAGGCGGTGGCGAAAGCCTCCCGCATCTGCTCCGTGTTGCTCTTGACGAACTCACAGAACTCGTCGGGGTGATTCTTCTCCAGGTGATAGGAGAGGTTGGACGTGTTGCCGGAATAGGCGATCTGAGCCATGCAGATGCGACAGTAGATTTTCTTCCACTGCAAGATGCATCCCTCGGCGTTGGTGTCGAAACCGAAGTACTTCCACACCTTGCTCTTGGCGCGGGGGTGGGCCACTAGCTTGAGGTCTGTCTGGGACGGGTCCAGGCCTTTCGCCTCCATGGCTTCTGCGCCGCGGCCTGCCTGCGGGGCCTCCACTCATTCCTGCGCACCTGCTGAGAAGCAGCAAGACAAACACAGCGTGAGAATGGGCCCAGGCACAGGGCGGTGCCCAGCGGGGAGCAAGCGCACGCCCCATGCCGAAGCAGCCGTCTCCGAGCTGCGGGGCAGAGGGACCCCACGGGGCTGCCTTTCCGGGTGCGCATGGCCTTTGGAAAGCGGACGTTGCGCTCCGACAGATGAGCGCCTCTTCCCTGTAGGTCACTCCTAGGCGCAGCGTGCGCAGCGACTCCACGCTTCTGAAAACGTGCGCATCTGCGCTCCTAGGCGCGCAGGACTACGTGCGTCTGAGCTCCTAGGAGCGCACGATTCCACGCCTCTGAAAATATGCGCATCTGCGTTCCTACGTGCGCATGCCTCCGTGCGTCTGAACACGTGCGCATCTGAGCTCCTAGGCGCGGACGACTCCACGAGGCTGAAAACATGCGCGTCTTGGGGTTTCTCAGTCCTTTGAGCACCTGGCCCATCTCCGCTGTTTACCATTTCCTGTGCTAGGCTGTCCACCAACCCGCCACCAGCCAGGTGGGGTCACGTTCAGGGGGAAGGAACTGCTGACGGCCTGCGGAAACCTACGTCCCCCAGCGCGGCGGCCAGCCCAGGAGGACCCACCACCACCAGCACTTCAAGCCTCCTTGTCTGCGAGAACGGGAGGCACCACAGCACCGGAGGTTCGTCCCGGGCATTCAAGAAGCAAAAACGGGGTTTTAATTTGGACAAAGCAGTCTTTAAGTTGGCTAAGACGCATGGCAACTTGTTTTCCCCCAGATTTTACGGGCTGTTTTCCAAATTTTACATTTTCCAAATGATGCCTTTTGGAACGTGGCATGTGGTCCTTTTATCTTTGGCACATCCGTCATCGGTCACTTTAGTGGGGTGGTAATGCACATCTTGATCCCTTGAAAGTCAGAGCTTCTGAAAATGCCCACCGAGGTCAGTCACACCTGTACGTACAGATACACATTTGCCGTCCACGGGTTTCAGCATCGCCAGGCTCTCGGAGGGGAGTCAAACAAGGAGCCAGCCCCCAAGGTTCCCATTGTCCCTGATGTCCCCTCGTCCTGTCCCGCGGAGCCACCCATCAGGGCAGGGGCGCCCCAGAACAGCAGCTGGGTTCTATTCAAAGGTGTCTGTTACATCTGCAACTTTCCAACCCACCGTACAGTGCTCAGGGGGTTAAAAAACAAACCGCACCAACCGTGCATCTTCCGAGTATTGGGAATATGTTCAGAGCGCAATCTCCATGTCTACGGGGGATCGCAGAGTGCCCCCCACCAGAATTCAGGTACTCCCAGAACCTGTGAATGGAATCGTATTTGAAATAGGACCCAGGTGTGATTAAGTGAAGCCTCGTAAGGTCATGGGAGGGATGCGGGCAGAAGCCAGGAGCCCCAACAAGCTGAAAAAAGCGGCCAAGGGCCCGCTCCTAGAGCCTCAGGAGGGAGCACGGCCCTGCCCCGCCTGGATCTCAGCATCCCTGCCCCGCCTGGATCTCAGACTCTCATGTCCAGAGCTGAGAAAGGATGAATGTTTGATCTTTTAAGCCAGGGGTACTAAGGTAGGGCTGACCCAGGGCATTCTTAAGACAAACTGAGTGGCAACATCATGCGGGGAAATGCCCCCCATGCCCCCTGCCGTTACAGACAGCCACACCCACCACGCTGGGCTGCAGGAGGCTTTCCAGGAAGACGTCCCAGTAAGCCTGATTAGTGGGGCATTTTGGGACCTGCGCTGGATGGAGGATGTTGTTGCTGCTGTGACCAAGTCTAGGTAAGGAGCTGAGGGACGAGGCCCAGAGTCTCCGGCACCGCTGGAGGGGACTTGCGGAAAGAGGACCGCCCCCAAGCGGCACCTTCTGCAAGGCCAGTCACATTGGGCCCCTGGATATGCAAACGTCCATCAGGGAACCTCGGAAGGAACCCACAGCACCACACCCCGGCTCTGGAGTCTGAGCTGGTACATCTAATCCCAGCAACACAATTTGGCCGGGTTAGGCCTTCCTACGGCATGATGATCAGGGTTATAGTAATTATCATTAATTTAGCTGAACGAGGTCATGAGTCCCCGAGCTAAGTATCGCACATAAAGAACTAGGAATCCCCAACCAAGCGGCTTCTTATGGACATACCAATGGCCTTCCACTTGGGTTTCCCCTCCTCGGGTGCACTCAGGTCACAATCTCTGGGGTCCCCCAGGAAAGCAGGTGACGAGCAGGGGAGGTTTCCCATGAGATCCTGAAGAGCCGCCTTTCCGCCACAGTCTATACCGCTCGGGGACCATCCCCAAGCCCCTCCTGGGGGTCCGGAGACGTTCTGCCTTTTGCAGCTGGTTTCTTCCCAAGGTGCCCAACAGCACATCCCAGGGACGGCAGAGGCAGCAGGACGGAGGGCCCGCCGCCTTCCCCATGGCCTGGATGGAGCTCAAGAGGCCAGCCAACACGGACCACGGGGCCACCGCGCTCACTAGCCTACTGTGTGGCTTGGAGAATGGACTTATTGGGAGTCTGAAAAAGCGCTATCGCTGGTAGTTACAAGCAACTGGCTTGTCTTTGTTATTTTAAACACCATCTGAAATACCTTTTAAGTTTCTGGTTTAATTCCTAGCAGGCAAAACTTGCCTAAACAAACGGTCTTTTGGGGTCCTCCCTTTTTTTTTTTGGAGAAGGAACGGACCGTAAATCATGAAGTTCAAATACCGTGATTTCACCTCCCCTAGAAACACCATCCGTGTGCACGTGTACACGAAAGCAACGAGAATTCACTTTTTCTGCATAGGTGCTTTCACACCTGGCAGTCTGGAAACTAGGAGTCTTCCCGAAATAGCTCGGTAATTGGGCTGCTTGACATAGTTTGGAATGCGTATGGCCTTTATAGGTTTAGCACGTACGAATGAGTCCACTCTCCATACCAGGAAGCCTGCCTATTTCCAACGGAATTTGTTTTTAAGATTTTATTTATTTGAGAGAGAAAGAGAGCACAAGGAGGGGGCGCAGCAGAGAGAGAGGGAAAAGCAGGCTCCCCGCTGAGCAGAGAGCCCGATGCAGGGCTCGATCCCAGGACCCCAGGATCATGATCCGAGCCGAAGGCAGACACTTCACCGTCCCCCAACGGAAATTTTTAAGGAAAATCCCGTCCAATAAATTCCATCCAACATCATAACTGTGCCCGAGAAAACACACCAAGTGGACTTTATCTCCTTTTCAAAGCACACTGATGCATCGAGACATTTCATTTCCAAAAGATGACCCCTTTGTTGATCCTGCCCACGTGACCACGTGTCTACACGACGGGGCACCTTGGAGCAGCATTTAGGCCAGAATTTGAGTTTCGGGGTGACGTTCAGATGCGCAGTGCGGTCATTAAGTCACGTATTTCAAGATACGATGCACCGTGTGGGCCACCTTCTGATACTGCCTTCAGAAGACAGAGAATCTGGAAATCGGAGCACCTCGGAAAAGGCACGCCACGAGTGCTGAGTCTGTGATGATCTTGGGCAGCTGCTTGCCTATCTCTTCCTTTCTTCCTACAATCTAAGTGACAGCAGACATCCCTGGGGCCCCACGCCTTCCCCCTTCTCAAAGGTCCAAGACCATTCTCCTGGTCCCGGTGCTCAGAAAATTTCCACAATTTTTTGGTGTTTGTTTTAAAACAACAAGTAGAAAGACGAGACCCTGCCCCCCGCATCAACACACTGCAAACAAGTTTTGCAAACACGCGAGTCGGTGTGCCCGTGCTCGGACACTACCTCCAAGGCTAAATTTCATTCCCAGATCGACCCCGTCTTGCCGGGGAAATTCCCGGTACGGACTCCTAGGCAGGTGACAAGACCCCCTCAGAACGAAATCGCACGGGAACCGGTAAGCCACAGTGCTGCACGGATCCGCGGCTGTTTCTCATCGTCCCTGGGTTTACAAGCAGATTGAAAAGACACGTGTTGACGTCCCAGTCTCCAAGCCCTGGTTCTTACCCTGCATTCACTTCTAATGTGTATAACTATGTTTTAAAAAAAAAAAAAAAAAAAAAAATCCAGGGTTATCAGACAAGTTAAAGGCTCCGCTCAAGTAAAACAAAGATTCATTTCCCTGAGTGGAGGTCTGGGAGGGTAGAGCTCACTGAAAAATGTCTTCTTCCTACTCAGAGCTGAGGTTCTCCAAGTGTCGCCGAAAGGGTCCCTGTATTAATGGGTAGACAAAGGAATTCAGAGGCACAGTTGCCACTGGAACCACATGGGGGTTGACACACACTGGAAAATCCGGTTATAACTTTTGACGACCCCCAATACATAACCAGGAAAAGCCCACTGTCTTCCAGAAACCTTATCTGGGGGGGCACACACGGTGCATTCCCACGTGATTTCGTATATAGTCAACACTGGATGCCGTGTTCTTACAATGCAGGAAGGGAGAGGAGGAAATGTGATGAAGAAAATCGTAAGGGAGAAAAAAAAGTGCACTTATGGGACCGTGCAATATGTATCCAAAAAAAGAAAGGCAAACAAAAACACAAAAAAGAAAAGACATAGAAGTGAAGGTGCGCATTTCAAAGCAGTGTTGGTCAAAGGTCAAGTGTGTTTTGGCGAGGACAGACGGTATGTGTGTAGCTCGTGTTAGGGGAGTCTGCAGAGGCTAGCTGACCTAGCACACTCTCTAATTGCACACGCAGAGCTGAGAGTATGGGTCTCCTCCAAGGCCCGGCAGGAACGACCTTCGCTACAAGGCAGCGCCCCACCCCAGTTCCCACGGAATACCTTGTTTTGGAAAATACTTATTTGTTACCTAAAATTAAAGTGCCATTTCTGCGCGCAGACACGAGGTTCTTGTGAGTCCCCGCGCAGCCGTGCACGCAGCAAGGCCTCCGGGATTCTGGCTTTGCGGCCCCGGAGCACGCGTCTCTGGAGACCCGGGGCGCACGCCGGGGGTGCCGCGGTGCTTACCAGAGCTGGAGCGCGTCCTGACCCGGAGGCCCGGGGAGTGCGCGCCGCTGTTCCGGGCAGGGGCTCGGAGCTGGGTCCCCGGCAGGCAGCGAGCGCTCTCCCGCGAGCACCGGCCGGGCTCCCCAGTGCCCCGGCCGCGCTGGGCCCCCCGGCGCCGCGGCCAGGCCTTCCGGGAAGGCCGCTGCCGCCTAACCCTGGGCTGCGGGGGGGCGGGGGCGGCCTCCGGGGCGTCCCCGCCGCGCTCCCGGCCCGCGCGCGCTCTCCGCACGACCCCCGCCGGCGCGCACACACCCCGAGGCCGGGGGGCGCGCGGAACTCGGGGCGCGCGCGGGCCCGGCGGTGACCCGGGACGCGGGGGTCGCGGGCTTCCGGGAGACCCCGGCCCGGGGGGAGGCGCGAGCGGGCAGCCGGGACGCGCGCGCACGAGAGGCGCCGGGACGCGCTCGGCGCCCCCAAACCCCGCCGCGCGCCTCCCCCGCCGCCAGCCCGTCCGCGGCCCCCGCCCCCCGGGTCCCGCCGAGCGAGGAGCGCGCCTGCGGCCCGGTGTCGCCCCCGCGGCCCCCGCCGCCCCGCCCGGCCCCTGCCCCCCGACCCCCGCCCGCGCGCCCCCGCGCCCTGCTGACCTGGTTCCGCGAAGCCCCCGCGGCAGCGCCGCAGCAGCTGCGCCAGGACCACCGCCGCGCCCGCCACGTAGACCCGCAGGGCCGCCCGCGCCGCAGACAAAGGCGACATGGCTGCCCGGACGCCGCTTCCGCGCCGCCCGCCCCCGGGACCCGGCGCGACACCGGCCGGCGGAAACGCGCCCGCGCGGCCCGCCCTCCGCGCCCGCC
>CM052901.1:102380982-102396823 GCA_028534135.1 Potos flavus | reverse complement strand
ATAAAATACAATGGAATAAATAAATAAAATGAACTAAAATAACATAAATTAATAAAATATAAAATAAAATAACATAAAATACAATGAAATAAATAAAATAAAATGAACTAAAATGAACTAAAATAACATAAATTCATAAAATATGAAATGAAATAACATAAAATACAATGAAGTAAATGAAATGAAATGAAATAAATTAATAAAATATGAAATAAAATAACATAAAATACAATGAAATAAATAAAATATAAAATAAAATAAAATAAATAAAATAAAATAAGAAAATATAAAATAAAATACATAAAATAAACAAAACAAAAAAATAAAATAAAACTCTGAGGCACCTGTTAAAAATGCAGATTGCCAGAAATCGTCCCAGGCCGACTGAGTTAGCGTGTGCTGGGGAGTCCTCGACGGGAAAAATAAAGAGAAGCACAGAAATCGGAGAGAAGGCTTGTGTGGACCCTAAAGTGTGGGTTTGGGGATTTGGGTGGATTTTTCGCTCTGGTGCGCATGTGTGTATGTGTGTGAGAAGGGTGTTTCTGGGTGTACTTAGTAAGGACTGGGGGACAATGTAGGACGCGCATCGGACGTTCAGGAAATCGTGTTTCGTTCAGAAATGCAATGACCCGAAAATCTAAACCGTGTTCCTATCACCTACCCTGCCTTTGTTAAATATGTGATAAAACACATTTTATGTGTTAGAGTCCGTTCTTTGGGGTAAAACCTACATTCAGCAAAAGGCACCCATCTTCCTTGAATGCGTTTGAGAAATGCCCACAGCCACTCGAAGAAACAGACTTTTTTTTTTTCAAGATTTTATTGATTTATTGGACAGAGAGAGCACACAAGCAGGAGGAGCAGCAGGCAGAGGGGGAAGCAGGCTCCCTGCTAAGCAGAGACCCCGACACAGGACTCGATCCCGGGACCCCGACATCATGACCTGAGCTGAAGGCAGACGCTTCACTGACCGAGTCACCCTCGAAGAAACAGACTCTTAACTCTAGAAAACACACTGACAGTGACCAGAGGGGATGGGGGTGGAGGGGTGGGGGAAACAGGTGGTCAGGATTAAGGAGTCCACCTGTGTCATGGGCACTGGGTGATGTATGCAGGTGTCGAATCAGTATATTATACACCTGCAACAAATATTGCCTTGTATGTTAACTACACTGCAATTAAAATAAAGTAAAATAAGATATAATTAAATTAAACTAAACTAAGATAACACAAAATAAAATTAGATAAAATTAAATTAAGAGAAGATAAAATGGAATGCAATTAGATAAAATAAAATTAGATAAAATAAAATAAAATGAAAGAAAATTAAAATAAGATAAAGGAAAATAAAATGAAATTAGATAAAATGAAATAAAATTAAAATAAGATAAAGTAAAAGAAAATGAAATTAGATAAAATAAAATGAAATAAAATTGAAATAAGAAAGTAAAAGAAAATGGAATTAGATAAAATAAAATGAAATAAAATTAAAATAAGATAAAGTAAAATAAAATGAAATTAGATAAAATAAAATGAAATAAAAAATAAAAAATAAAAAATAAAATGAAATAAAATTAAAATAAGATAAAGTAAAAGAAAATGAAATTAGATAAAATAAAATGAAATAAAATTAAAATAAGATAAAGTAAAAGAAAATGAAATTAGATAAAATGAAATAAAATTGAAATAAGATAAGATAAAGTAAAAGAAAATGAAATTAGATAAAATAAAATGAAATAAAATTGAAATGCAATAAGGTAAGATAAAATTAGATAAATTAAAATAAGATAAGATAAAATTAGACAATAGATTTAAAATAAGATAAGAAAAATTAGATGACATAAATTAAATAAAATTAAAATAAGATAAAATTAAATTAAGGTAAGATAAAATTGATTAAATTAAATTAAGATAGAATAGAATAAAGTTAGTATCTGCTCTTTCCACCATGTAGGTCATCTGGGGTTGGTTCGTATGGACGATGCTTCTCACTTCATTTTAGATGACATCTTCCTGCTTCTCCGTGTCTGTCTTTGTGTCTTGGCGTGGACGTGGCAGAGGGCGTGTCTTCGACTCTGCAGAATGCAGCCGACCGGTCACCTGGCTGACGGTCCCCAGTTCCCCCGAGTTTCCCTCTGCACGCCCAGTGCAGACCCACCAGGGAGCTGGACGATGTTCACACACCCAGACGCGGAAACACGGCCCCACGGGTCCCCGGCGAGGCCCCCTCCTCATCTCCCGGGTATCCGGGCAGGGGCCATGCTCTGTGCAAGCTAGTACGGCTGCAGAGTTTGCAGCTCCCCCCCCAGGTCAGCTGCCCGGGCACGGAGCCTGGCACAGAAGCCACTGAGATGCGTCTCTGGCACAGGGTACTTCCTCCTTATTTCAAGACGGTTCCTCCCTTGCAGTTCCTGCCTGTGTGGGGTCATGCACCCAGACTCTTCGAATGATTTCATTTTTTTTTTAATTTCATGGAGACTTTATAATTGTTACCTCTGGGACGTGCAGCCCAAGGGAAAGCACTCTGCCATCGATCCAAGTTGGCTCATGGTGGAAGGTGTTTAGGGTGGTTGGTGGGTGTTTCCCCCACTTGTTTTTTCAGACTTTATTTATTTATTCATGAGAGACAGAAAGAGAGAGAGAGAGGCAGAGGGAGATGGAGAGGCAGGGAGCCTGATGCAAGACTCGATCCCAGGACCGTGGGATCATGACCTGAGCGGAAGGCACATGCTTAACCATCTGAGCCACCCAGGTGCCTGCCCATGTTTATTGTAAAGGGAAACGTATTGTCTCCCCTCTTGAGTAAGGAGGTTAAACCAGAGAAATGTTTGCTTTTAAAGACCCGAATAGCAAGTGTGTGCTGCCCATGCTGATGGCGTGCATGGGGACGAGTCAGGAGGAGAGCAGGTGTCCTCAATACAATGGGACCACAGAGCCGTGTCACCACAGCCCCAGGAAGCAGGGGAGAGGTGGCCGAGGGAAGGGACAGACACCACACAGGAGCGGGAGTCTTGGAAAAGACAAGAAAGACTGTGGACACTCGGGACGTTGCCTGAGGAAGCCAGGGGTGCAAACACCTGCCCTTGAAAGCCGTTCCCTCCAACCTCGGCAGAGGTTCTCCATCGCTGAGACCCCGAGCGGCAGCCAGGGTGCAAGGGAGCCCCATGCATGAGGCCCACGTGGGTCAGCCCTCCATGGCCCGGGGTAGTGGGGAAACGCATGAGCATGACTGAGAACGGACTGTGCAGCCGGGGGAGAGATTGGTCCTGCTTTCCACCCCTCGAACCATCAGAGACGGGAAGGAAAGCACGCTAATCAGTAGATAAGGAAGAAGGAAGGGAACACGGAAGCACGGGTTAAGACATGTGTGGACAGCGCAATGACTCAGCCACACCACGGCGTCCCTTCCCAGCTAAACTCAACACGACTCTTGAGACGGCGAAGCTCCGTGTGTGATGGACAGCACACTGACCTCCAATGACTGGTGTTCCTGCTTTTCTGGGTCTGGATGTGTGCTGTTTGCTCTCAGCAGCACACGCTCAAGTCAGGGCATTGAGTGTGTCCATCGATGAGCTCTCTGGGGACTCGCGATGGCGTGTCCCCTACGCACTCCTGCAACACCACTCACTCCTCCAGGCTGGGACAGAAACCTAAGGGCACCAACTTGTCTCTTCTTCTCTTATGTCACAGACCAATATCCCGGTTGGCGGATGTTGTGTTGTTTTGCGACCCAACGCCATGTGCTTTCCTTGACATACATTAAGGAATTGAGAAAATGGGTGGGTAGCCGAGAGCGTCTCTGCTTTCCAGATTATTCCGAGATCCACAGGCGTGAGGAAGGAGGAACCATCCCTGGGTGTCCTCAGAGGTCACTGGGGAAGATTAATGCCGTTAATCCTTTTTCTGCATCCCGTGGAACAGGGAGGTGAGGTCGCCCAGACCCGTTTAAAATAATAATAACATACGCTGTGCAGACGATAAAAGGCATTTCGAGGATCCCGATGCTTGAAATCCCGGGATGCATGACACAGACGATTTTTGCACATGTCAAGTTCTCATTCAAGCGTTCGTGCATTTGTCAGGGATGTCTGCAAGCCAGATGTGCCCACGATGTGCGTTAGACTGCGGGACAACCAGGAAAGCAAACCACCGTGGGTGTGTACCCCAGTGTCCTGTGCTTTGACTCAGATGATTTCATCATTTTTAGAAAGATTAGTTGGCATCTGTTCTCGACGCATTGGTCCAAATTCCTTTTTTTTTTTTTTTTAAAGCAAACCATGTTTCCTCTTGGATTACCATAAAAAAACAAAAAACATGGAAACAGATTGCAGGAATGGTTGCACATTAGAGAAAAAGTGGCTGATGTTAACGATTCGTATACTGGGAAATGGTTAACATAGCAAGTTTCACGGTATTTATTTTTGTCTATAAAATACGCGTATTCTATGGATATATGTTACCTTAATTAAACACTTAAAAATACATATTACATTTCAGTATTTCCAAGCTGTGCACCCAAAAGTGCAACACATCACAACGCAATGCTTGTACACCCACGCATGCGTGAGTCCGTGAACTCACACCCTCAAGGAGGCATGGTTCTGTATATTTTTTGGATGTGAGTCTGCTTTTCCTCCAAGAAAGGTATTCATATGGATGCAAATTAAGTTTTCTGTCGCCTTTTGGGGAAGAACGGGAAGTTCCAGGAGTCGCAAGGTCGGTGTGGCCGTGAAAATGCACATCGTTATTCTCCACTCCTTATCAGACACAAATCTAAGAGGACAAGGTGAGTTTCCTGACGCAGCTAACTCACAGAACGATGTTTGTTGACATGTTTATATACAGTACGCGTCCTACCTTCTTCCAAAAATGGTCACTGCATTGATTGCTGCAGCTAATGTCTGTACCATTTTTTTTAATACACTTTCTGAGTTTTCAAAAGTGGTGGAAAGCACCACTTTTCCACCACTTTGGAAAGCACCAGCCCGAGGACATGAAGGTTCTGTGGACGGGTTTGGTGAGTGTTCCCTCAATGATGTAGGTCGGTCACTTATGCCTCATCTGACACCCATGCTTTGGTGCCACTTTCTGTGAGTTATTTCCAAAGCAGTGGCTTTCTTTTGCAAAATGTCTTCCAGAAATGCAGAAACACGCACTTCCCTCCAAGTGAAGCCATTTCCGAGCTGAGTTAGGTGAATCTCTGTATTGGGGGGGTGCAGTTTTCTGTCACATAGGATCTAGGAGCGATGGCCAGGGGTTGGTGATGACGAAGGGTCCACATCACCAGTCATCAGAGTAAGCCTCCGGAAAAGAGAGAGGACGACTGGATGCTTCTCCAGGATTAGACCAACCACCCCTGCTGAGTTGGACCAACGGTTCTTTCCAATGCTCCCGTTACTTTGGCAGAGTATCTCCTAAACACAGTGGGACTTCCCTTAGCACTCAGTAAATATTTGAAAACAAGTCCCAGCTGGACACCTACAGCAGCAAGCTTGCCCAAGACTCAAGAGAGAATGGTCTCCTACAGGACTACCCTCAATTTGCATTGCAACTGAGAGGTCAAGGTCCGCTAAACCATCCCCAGACTCTCCGGTTGAGGGGTCTTATACATCCTTGCACCAGAGTGGATCTTTGGAAGGAAGCATGTAGAAATCTCTTCTTTCTTCTCTAGTGTGCTGAGGGCATTGACACAGATGACAGCACCAGGCTGCAGAGAAGGCGTTGCTTCTCACTTGTCTTCAACAGCAAGAAGGTTCTTCCTGGACGACTGTGAGACGGGGTGACCCCTGCCCCTGGTGATCCTGCAGACCGTGAAAGGACGTGCTCACTATGCACGTCCGTAGATGCAAATCATATCAGCATCAAATGCAGATGCTTTCGAGGGAATTGGCCAGCCTCAGCTTACAGCAAAGCAGACTTGAGATGACTCAGTGTCTCCCTGGGACCACGAGCCATTGCCAGGTGGAAACACGTGCGGTCAGGTGATCTGGCCTCACACGTGAGAGGTTCCTGCCACTGACATCCCCACAAGAAAGCCACCTTCAAGATATTCTTCTTGGGCACTGAGATGATCTCTGTCGAGCAAGGCGATCATAGGGGTGGGGACTCACACCCCATCTGGTAATGACATCTCCTTCCACCTCTTACAGAAACCTTCTTCCCCGGACATGATTTTGGGGCTGGGAACGTGAGGAAAGGTAACACATTTTCCTTCACCATGCAGAAGGAAATCAAGGTTCAGGTTGGACAGGAGTTGAGTGTCCTTTCATTTTGGTTGATTTCTTGGTGCCAGATGTGGCTCTGGCTGAGGTCCGTTTGAGTGCAAGAGGTTCATCCCAGAATCTGCTGGTGTTGCCTGGTTCCCACCATTCTTCACAGGGAATTGTTGCACAAGGGAGGGGGGGGAGGGGGGAGGTGTTCAAATAAAGCAGTGTTTGCTGTTTTTGCAACTGGACAAGGCCCAGGGAGGACTGGGACATGCAAATGATTTGATAAATCACATGCAAACTTTCTGTAAGAGAGAAATGAACAGCATCCGTGAAATAATAACTAGACACCTGTTACAAATAAGGTCATTAAATTAAGTGTCCAGGATCTGCATTCAAAGCTCTGCATGGCTGACCCAGACTTTAAAAAGATCAACAGAAAGGAATATTTTAAGTCCGTGAAGTTGATGTTTTTTTTTTCCTTTTGGCCTCTTTTGTGTGGTTTCAAGGTCTCTGGACAGGATACCCAAAGTTCAGCACTGTCCACATGATACTTGGCCTGGATTTTGTTATCTGAGCAGGGTGGACACTTGACCTTTGAGATTTGCCCCAACCTTCACATTCTGTTGGTGTTTGTACTAAGATGTGTCTTGATGTTTTTACTTCTGCATGCATGCCCACAGCACCTCATAGCTGCTCCTGGAAATACTGAGTATTTAACTTGTTTAATGTGTGGTATGTGCACACACACACACACACACACACACACAGATGGAAATCCTATGAGGGCTTTGCTTATTCTGAGTTATTCTTTACCATATTCCCAGTACCCAAAACAGACCTTGGCACCTCCTAGGTGTTAATGAAACATTTGATGAATGAATAATGTATGATGGATTGAATTGTGTCTCCCCCAAAAGATATTTTGAAGTTCTGACCCGCACAGCCCATAAGTCTGACTTTATTTGGAAATAGGGTCTTTGAAGATACCAGTTTAGATAGCATATAGTCCAATGAGATTAGGATGGGTTCTACAACCAACAACGGATGTCCTTATAAAATGAAGGAAATTCAGACACAGGACACACACACACAGGACACACAGGAAGGTGTCCATGAGACAGCAGATCAGACATTGGAGTGATGTGTGCGTAAGCCAAGGCGTGTCAAGGACTGTGGGCAACACCAGACGCTGGGCGAGAGGCAAGGAACAAATTTTCCCCCTTGGACCTCCAGATGGGACCAACACTTCTGGCACCTTCCTCTTGACTTCTGGCCTCTAGAACTATAAGGAAATACATTTCTGATGTTTTTATGCCACCCACTCTGTAGCCAGTTACTGTAGCAGCCCTAGGAAATTGCTACGGGATGCTGTGATAGTTCATAGACATGGCCCAGGGTCTCAGGCTTGGCACTATTGATATTTAGGGGCAGATCACTCTCTGTGGTGGGAGGGCCATCTGTGCACTGTAGAGGTTGGAGCAGCGTCTCTGATCTCCACCTACTTAATACCAGTAGTATTTCCCACCCCTAAGTTGTGAGAACCCAAAATGTCTCCAGACATTGCCTGGTGTTCCCTGGGGGACAGAATCACCTCGTCAAGAATCACAACCCATTAAACTCATTGAACTCCCCAGACCTCTTGGAGCCAAGGAAAAGTCCAATACAGAAAAATAGAAAGCGCTACATAAGCATGAATCCCATGCAATGCTGTAACACTCAAAATCCTCCAGGTCTGTGGGGGACAAGGAGAGTAGGGTGTCCCACACACACACCAGGGAAGGTGTCCTCAAAAGTAGGTTTCCAAGATTAATGGCACCATCCATTGGAGACGCACACTCTGGCTGGGACAAAACGTGGGCTCCGGAAGAACGAATTTCAAAGATGAGGTTGGGAACTTTGCTTACACTGGGTCATGGCAGCCAGTCTCCATTTTAAAATCACTGGATCATTGTGCATTGACTATACTCAAATTTAAACAAAACAATCTTAAATAAAAGAATAAAACACAATCATTGATTTTCCACATTTGGGACAAATGCAGCATTTGGAAGAGACGTGGATAAGAATTTTTTTAAGTCAAAAAAGTAGCTTGAAGGGACTTGTCATTCAACCCACATGAACCAGGAAGCTTACTGAGAGAGACTACAAATTCTGTCTCTGGATTTTATGAGTCTGGAATTCACTCTCCTCCTTCGTGTGATATTTGACTTATCACTGTGTTAATTATTTGAGCTTGGTCTCTAGGGCATGTGTGCGGAGGGCTCAACTTTTTTAATTGAACAAATAAATTATTCATCTTAGCTTATTTCCTGTTCTGAGTGTTTTTATGGAGGCAGAAGAAAGCTAATTTATATAACAGATCTGACTGCCAAATCGGTAGTCTCTCCCTTCCCGCTGAACGGACAAGTCCAGACTCGATGTTCGCCTCTGTTTTTGCATATTTAAATCTTCTATTTTGAAAGCATATGTATATGTGGACCTGACCCCCTTAAATTCCGGATGGATTTTTAGGCACGCAGAGTCCCCCACCCAAATGCTAAAGAGACAACGAGTCCTCATATGTTGAAAATAAACCATGGAACTTTACCATCCAATGTGGCATAGCACCAGATAAAATTTTTAAAAAAGGTTCTGTTGCTCACAGGGAAGCTGCAAAAATATTTTGACATCCCAAAAGCTGGTTCCTGTTCGTGGATCTCTTGCAGTTAAAGAAAAAGACGGGAAAAAAGAAAAAGAAAAAGAAAATCAAGTCTGTCCTGAAACCCACCCTTGATTTAGAAACAACATCTTCAGGGAGATTATTCATCTCCTGACCATCAGACAATGTTGGTGATTCATCACATCCGATCTTTTTTTTTTTTTTTCATATTTTTATGGAAGGACATTATTGAATCTGGGCCTTTTGGCGGTATCTCCCGAGTTCCATGTGTTTGCCTTGGGTGTGCATCAAGAAGACTGCACCATGGATGCAGATGAGCCAAAAGCTCTGGGTGTGAGAGGGCAGGACGAGCAGGTGGTGAGGCACTCAGAGACAGGCGGATCTGCTCTGTGTTTGGTGGAAGTTGTGCATGAAGGAAGCAGAGGCAAAGACACGTCCTTGATGGAGTCCCTAAACGAAGAGCTCATGCTCTGGGGTCTGTGGTAGCCCAACGGGTGACAGAGACCACGGCGTTACCCACACGATGAGTACTGGCCCAGGGATTGGGCTTGGCATATTCAGGAAGCTCTTGGTGTTTCCCTCCAGGGACCACCGTCTTCTGTCCTCCATGGCACCAACAGCAATGGCGGCCCTTCCAGGTAAAGGTGACACGCGCAGGTCTTTAAGATATGGCAGCATGAAGGGAAGAAGAACATCCAGAGGGAGGAGCCTGGGGTTCGTGAGAAGTATGAGTCTCCATGGCTTTCCCATCCTCTAATGGGTAAAGACCATCATGGCATTCAAAACTCAGATAATGTAACCCAAGGTCGTCTCCCGGTGCACACCTGCCTTCTACCCCATTCATGGCTTGCAGAGAATGGGCTCGTCCTCCCATTTGCATGAGATCCCCGTTGGAAACCCCCTGTCATCCTTCACAGGTGCTGAGCAAGACGCTCTGGGTCCCACCAAGGCCATCTCTTCCATCTGTCATGATGTTGCACCCACTTCTCTAGGAGGGCTGGCGGGTCCCTCTTCTCCATTCCCCGGATCTTAAGTCTTACCTTTCTTGAGGTTCATGTCTACTGCCCACGTGTGTGCTTATGCCCATACCTATATATGCTTACCTATACACCTACACCTGTGTTATACCTGTATCTACACATCTATTCCTCTACTGACAGGTGTATGCCTATGGCTATATCTATATTTACATTATCTGTCTATCTATCTGTCTATCTATCTATCCCTACATCTACATGACTTTACCTGTGTCCGTATACCTGGGCCTATGTGTATATACCTATATGCCTTTCTATATACCTCTACCTCTATACATCAATGTCAACCTACATCTATAGCTATACACCTATATCTGTACTTTATCTATATCCTTATGCCTGTATTCATATAGACTTATCTATAGCCATATACTTCTACTTCTACACCTGTACCTATGCTATATAGTTATAGTTCTGTACTTATGTTTATATCTATACCTATAGGTTTATACTTCTGCCCCTACACTGATGCTATGTCCATATCACACGTATATCTAGTTACACCTGTACCTCTATACCTACAACTCTGTAATGCCCACCTATATGGGATTTAGCTATGTTTAGCTATAGCTAAATACGTGCCTATGTATCTCCGCCTCCATCTCTCTCTTTATCTCTATGCCTTTATCCCACCTCTGTAGACATATATGTGTATGTATGAGCCTCTACCTATATCTCCGTATCTCTATATACCTCAATCTCTCTATATTTGCATCTCAAACACTGTTTCCGCAACAGATCTATAAACACAGTGCCTGTCGGTCACCCATACACGGAGTAGGATGTCAGTAACCACGGTGTATTAGAGATGGAGATGCCTTAATATTTTCCAAAAGGAGGAAGGTAAAAGGAATTCAGTGATGAGGAGATAAGCAGCTGAAAAGGGGCCCCCTGAAGTCAAGCCTCCTGCTCATCGATGACGGCGAACCCATGAGAAGCCCAGATCCTGGGATAAATGTGTTATCCGTCTTGTAATGGCGTCATGGCACTCATCCCCTTCCTGACTCTTTTGTTGTCTTGTCCCACTGGACTGTGAACTCCTTCAGAGCGAAGATGCTGATCTTTCTTTGTCTTAGCAGGACTTGCCATGGTGCTGGGTAGGCACTCAATACACATGTGCTGAGCTGAATAAATGAGTAGTTCTAAAGTTAAAAGTAAACCCAAAGAGGCTTGCAAATCTTAATGTACATCTGTGCAGTTGTTTGATTAATGCTTCTCATGCGAAGTAGACCCAAGATCCAAGAAGGCAGGAATTTCATCTCTCTTGTGTCCCTGTTTTATCCCAATGCCTAGGACCATGCGTGGCACACACCAGGGGCTCTGAAAACATAAGTGAAGGATGCAGAGAGTGGTAGCATTTTGGCATCGTGGGAAAGGAAGCAGAATAAGGATTTCCCTCCATCAGGGAAATATCCTGGGAGATCCAAAGACACTGTCTCAGAGGACGTGAATGCGTAAGTCTGTCCTAATTTTTGTAAGGAAATCTTGAGTGTCTCCAACCAAGGGAAGGATTCAGGAGTGGGTTAGAAATGGAAGTCCCCAAATCGATGCCCTTTCTCCAAAGGGCATCGGACTTCTGGACCGTGTGCCGAGAATTCTTTCCACCTCTCCACCAATTATTAAAGAACTCTAGTTGAGTGTTGGCATGGCCAACATTGAATTTCCCGTGCTCCATGACTTCTGTGTACTCCCAGCCCAAAAGGATGAGGTTGAAGGTTTACCTTTCCAGCTGGCAAATGGCTTACCCAATTCCACGGGAAGGTTGTTGGCAATGGGGAGAGGCCATCATTTATCTGGAATGGTCCTTTGTGTAAGTATTTGATCAGCATGAATTATCTTGGGCTTTACTCTGATGAATCTTACTGCCTTGCTTGGAACTGCAGAGTTTTAACACTAACACTACAGTTACTGTGACAATTGACATGGGACCCTACGAGCAGAGTGTCTGGCACAGAGCCTAAAACATGGAAAAATCAACTAGAATGAGACATTACTTGAAAAGCTAATTATAACTCATTTTATTCTACTGAATAAATCAGGTTCCTGTTGGTCTACTATCTATTGACAGTAATATTGATTTAATAGTGTATTACCTTTTGAATGCAATAATAATTCCACTTATAATATAAAGCTTAGGTTTATAAACTTGTGAATAAACTCATGAAATTCTTTGATGTAATCTGTCCGTGTCTCGTCCTTCAAATAGGAGGATTTTTGTATTTACTTTTCCTATTTTTTTTTAATATAAAAAGTAATTCCTGTAGAGGACATGTATTATTTCAGATGTCTTGACTTCCTCCTAGGGTGACTTCTTTATTTGTCACCGATGCCATCATTTTTTCCCTTTTCTTTGTTCTCGTCCATTTTTCCCCCATAAGCTGTGTTTTTGTCATGTTTAATTTACCCATCTGTTTAGGAATTTTCGTTTCATTAGGGTTTATCCCTTTGATGCCCTGCTGCTCTTACAGTGAATCCTTCAACCGTGTCAACAGCCCGCTGTGCCTGCCGCGGTTGGGATGGAGTTGTTTTGAGCCAGTTCTTGAGCTGTATTCCGCCTTTGTATGTAGCCAGTGGGCTCCTGACTGAGTCTTAGATCAGCTCTATTCCGATAGTGAGTTTTCCACCTCGCCTCTCTGTTTTCTGTTTGGGACTCTGAACACCTTCCACATCAAGTAGACCTTATGTTTTGCTTTTAAGAGCAGAGTCTGGTGTCCACAGGGAGTTGGGAACGCCGCTGGTCTCTGCAGAGTAAATATTTGGCTGGAGTCTACACCAGATGCAGCTGTATGGTTTTCTACTTTATTTTTACATGCATGGAATTCACCTCTTTTTCTGCGTATGCCCCCTGCGAGACGTAAGAGCAGGAAATGGCTCCAGATTCAGCTTCTGTGGTGCCATCTTGGTTTTTTCTCCATGCCCTTCCCACTGCTACTTGACCAGGCTGCCATGGATAAAGTCAACCACAAGGATTGGTTGTTATCGATCGTTATGATCAATTATGGATGGTCTTAAGACACAGCTGCCTAAACTCACTGAAAATTCAGGCAGGCTTACCCCTTTCTATGCCACCATTTGCGGTCAAGAGCAGCCAACAGTTGGGATAATCTCCCCCAAAGTGGTAGTTAGGAAAACCTCAATATTGGAGCCACGGAGAGATTTCTGTGCAGGATCTCAGCAGGAGGATTTTCTGGCCGTGGGTGACCTCTAGGAGAGTCCCCTGCGATCCCCGTTCAGTAGTATTCACACCCTTGTGTTATCTAGTCCTCATGAGTATGGAGGGGAACACTTTGCCTTTCTTCTAACCAACACAAGGTGGCAAAAGTGATGGGATTGTCACCTCCGTGATGGCGCTGCACGAGATGGTAACTTCCGTCTTGCTAGCCCAGGGTCCCGTTGGCTAGCTCTAATGGAAGCCAGCTGCCCCGGGGCGAGCTGTTAATGGAGAGAGGTCCACACCATCAGGAGTGCAGGGCGACCTCCAGCGGACAGCCAAAGGGGGTCTGAAGCCCTCAGTGGGCAGAGCTGCAAGGCTATTCCTGCCCACAAGCATGGAGCGTGGAAGGGGCCCCTCCCACAGCCTCGGGGCGACCACAGTCCTGGCTCCCGTGTTTGCAGCCTGAAGCATGGGACTCTCAGAAATTGCGCTGGGATCCTTGCCTTTTCCAGGAAGCTCACTAATGCACGCTGGTGATGCCTCCAAGCTTGAGGTTAATTTGCTCCTCAGCAAGAGATCAGTAATGCACACATAGAGGGGCTTCCAGTGGAAATACAGCGGTTTTGTTGTTGTTGTTTTGTTTTTAAAGATCTTATTTATTTATTTGAGAGAGAGAGAGCATGAGCAGGGAGGAGGGGCAGAGGGAGAGAGAGAAGCAGATTCCCTGCTGAGCAGGGAGCCGGATCCGGGGCTCCATCCCAGGACCCCGGGTTCATAACCTAAGCGCAAGGCAGATGCTTACAGTTTTTTGAAAAGAGACTCCGGGTCTCTTGTTGTGCATTTAGAAGTAAAGAGAGGACAGGTGTACTGTTTGGGGGTGGGGTGGGGGGGTTGGGGCCTCATACTGGGTTGTATGGCCCTAGACATCCCCACGGCGTGCTCTCTGCTTGATTAACTCTTCCCAAAGGAAGACAGCTTTCCACTCAAGTGGCCTTGGTGGGGCACTAACCCGCCCCACTGGCTGCCGTATGTCCTCCCAAGATTTCGTGGGGAGACCATCCCATAGCATAGAGTGGGGGGCGGGCACTCAGATCCATCACACTCTCATGTCCCACACCTCAGTCTGTTTGATACGAGTCTCAAATAACGGGGTCTCCTTCTGGAATCAGGCTATCGGTTTGCCAACAGACATCCCCGGGGGACGTGGGCATCAGCGAATATCCCGCCTCAGCCTGTTAGGATGGAGAATTATGCCTGCGGCCGTGACCCCATGCCAGCCCCTCTCACCTCCGTGCCCAGGAAGACACAGATTTCTCCTGAGCAGGAAAATTGAATTTGGCATCTCATTAGCACTCATAGGTGGGTTTTGTTTGTTTGTTTTTTGGTGGTTCTTAGTTTAAAAAATGTGCAGAAGAGGTGGGATGTTTTGCAAGTGGAAAAATACTGTAGACGCGCGCACACACAGACACACACACACACACAGTGCATCAGTCATAGGTGTTAAGGGATTCAGCAATGTGTCAGCTCAGCCCACCTGAGTCCAGACAGAGGGCTCCATATTCGAGGTCGGGAGCCAGCACACCTCTGTCTACACCAGCTGCCGCTGTAGGCTGGGACCTGGAGGGCAGTCAGGGTTGCCTGGGGCCCACGTGCAAAGAAGCCCACTCTGGAAGAGCAGCCCGCGCTCCTTCCTTGGCTTCTGAAGGCGTCCTTCTTTATCAGCCACGCCGCAGCATCCTTCCGTCCTCGCCCTCTCTCCCTGGGTGCCTGCAGGATGAGGCGCCTTCCCGCCAATTTAACCACGACCTGCCAAACCCTGGTTGGAATCCCTGCCCCGCTCACCTCCTGCTCCAAGCTCACCACAAGGAAGCACTTTTCTTCCAAAGACTTGGAATCTTCCTTCTCCTTTCGTATGGGTGGATTGCATGTGTTGGCTTGACTGGGCCACGGGCTGCCCAGATACATGGATAAACATTCTGGGTATGTGGCTGGGAGGGTGTTTCTGGGTGAGACGAGCAGTTGGATGGGTGGAGCCAGTAAAGCAGAGGACCTCCCCTCCAAGTGGGTGGGCCTCGTCTAATCAGGTGAGGGTCTGAAGAGAGGGGAAAAAAAACGAGAAAGAAGCGGAAATTCTCTATTTGACTGTGTGAAATGGGAAATCTGTGTTCTTCTCCTGTGGTTGGACTGGCACTTACACCACAGAATGTCCTGGGTCTCCAGCTTGCAGATGGGAAATTGTGGAATTTCTCAACTTCTGTAATTACATGCACCAATTCCTTATAATATCTGTCTATGTATTTATGTATATATGTATGTACGTAGGTATGTATCTATCATTTATCCATCCAACCGTCCATGCATCCATCCACCATATCTATCTATCCATCCATCCATCATCACATCTATTCATCTGTTCATACATACATACATCTATCCGTCTATCTATCGAACTATCTATCCTCTATCCATCCATCCTTCCACGCCTATATCCATCCATCCATCTATCCATCCACCATATCTATCCATCCATCCATCCATCTATCCATCCATCCATCCATCCACCACATCTATCCATCCATCCATCCATCCATCCGTCATCACATCTATCCATCTGTTCATACATACATACATCTATCTGTCTATCTATCGAACTATCTATCCTCTATCCATCCATCCATCCACGCCTATATCCATCCATCCATCTATCCATCCACCATATCTATCCATCCATCCATCCATCTATCCATCCATCCATCCATCTATCCATCCATCCATCCATCCA
>CM052901.1:102347021-102380482 GCA_028534135.1 Potos flavus | reverse complement strand
TGGCCATTGCTGCTATGAACATTGGGGTACATGTGGCCCTTCTTTGTACTGCATCTGCATCTTTGGGGTAGTCGTGCAATGGCAGGGTCATAGGGCAGCTCTATTTTTAATTTCTTGAGGAATCTCCACACTGTTTTCCAAAGTGGCTGCACCAACTTGCATTCAAGTGGGGTGTTTTAAAAAGAGAGGGATGTTTGTTAAATATTTTCATATATGTTTCTTTAATAGCGGCCACGTGAAACTTTTGCAAATTAAAACGCATATTTATAGAACCTAGGGCTAAGAGTCTCGTTGGTATCAGGGGGTTGTAGATTGGGTAAGGTGCATGGTCTATGGAAAGAACCACATTACCACCAATGAGCACTGAGTTCACACACCTTCCCATATGAATTCCTGAATTATCCTCTATCACTGACTGGTGTTTTCCAAACACGGTTGAGCAATTCCTTCTGACACGAATCACCCGGGAAGCTAATTGCTGTGCTAGCGGCAAGTAACAAAGGTTACTCCTTCTATGGACCAAAGGTTCTATGGACCAAAATATGTAACAAACACTGGTCTACAAGAGGTCAGCAAAAAGTCTCCTTTTTTAAAATTTATTTGCTGAAATACAATGAAATCTTCCCCGAGGAAGGGATATTATGGTACCTTTCTCGGCTTTCCCCAACGTACTCGACTACAGGATGCTTTCTTGCTTTGGGTCATGTTATTAACATCTTGATCAGATTGGATCCCAGGGACTAAAACCATTAAAATCCTTAGCCAGTTACCTGGTAGACTAATAATACCGCTCATATTGTTGAGTAGATACTAATTGGGCAAGAGTGGAATGTCTTTCCCAAGGAAGCTGCCGGTGGAATGCACATATACCACGTGCCCTAAAGCAAAGTAGAAGATAGATACATGTATATATGCATGCATCCTAAATATATATATGAATCTTTTCATATGCTAAAATCTTGTGTTATCAGAGGGTATTTTTCCTGAAGTATTGCTTTTCTTTCATTCCTCCAAGAGAAGTCTCTTACATCTACAACAAAGTCTTTATGACTTTCCTGAGGTCCTGCGTGTGCCCAGAATACTTAAGAACGTGACATGAGGTTTGCACTCAATGTTTATATTCATGGTGCTGAAAACCAGCAGAGTTCCAGGCAAGTCTGGACACACAGCCTGGCACCCTGTGACCAAAAATGGGTGCTACAAGAAGTGCCTACGAGAAAGAGCATGGCCCTTCCTTAAGACACTTCTGATCATTGAATTTAAAGGACAGTGAAAACAGGAGGTCGAGGAGGTTCTTTTAAATTCATGTGCAGGTCTTAGAAATTATGCATGCGATACACCTGTTCCTATACTTTCCCCTCTGAACCATACTATTTCTGGAAGACATGCAGGTGATATTGGAAAACCCGTAGCACCTCCGTCTTTGGGAGAAATTAAATTTGGGAATGCGTGACATGCTCTGAAAATCGTAAGCTTCCGCTAAGGAAAATGTCCAATAATTTTCAAATCGTTTTGCTTGTCAGGGCGTATCTACAATTTCAATTAATAGGGAACTGGAGCACACCCTCTCATGGTGAAATTGTCTAAGAAGTTTTGGGAAAACGATGAGCATTTTCCAGGAACAAGACAAGCTCACCCGTGTCTGTGAATGAGTTTGGAGCCTACCGTTGAGGTTCCCTTGACCTGCCCCCCTCCAAGGAACCCTGGGGGAACTTTAGGGACTTTGTCGACCACTTTTTGAAGGATAAAAACCATGCTGAAAAGTTCTTTGACCTCATAGCTCAAAGTGCGATCCCTGGACCAGCAGTCCCAGCGTTGTCTGGGAGCTGGTTAGAAACATAACATCTTGGTCTCATCCAGACCTGTTCAAGCTGACTCTGTGGTTAACAAGACCCCTGGGGGGATTCACATGCATGTTATAACCTGGAAAGGGGGCCCCTAGAATGATATTTCTCTTGATCTGTTAAAGTTTAAAAGAAATGTATTAGTCTTCTATGGCCGCTATAACAAATGATCACCAACTTTATGGTTTAAGTCAAAAGTTTAAAATCAGGATGTGAATGTGTTTGGGGGACATTATCTGCCATGTGGGGATCAGGACGTGGATGTCTTTGGGGACATTATTCCGTCTACCACACGGGGATTAAAAGATGGACGTCTTTGGGGATATTTTTCCATTTCCTACGTGGGGAACAGGACATGAATGCCTTTGGAGGCCATCATTCTTCCTACCACATAAGGAGAGAACATTGGGTTAACAATAAGGAGACCAAGGATTTCTTGCCCCTCAAAACTTAGAATCGGTATTCTGCAAATTCAGAAGTGTGTTCTGGACTCATCATGGTTGAGAATTGCCGTGGCTCGGGCTGCCTGGATGGCTCAGTTGGTTAAGTGTCCGACTCTTGGTTTCGGCTCATGTCATGATGTCAACGTTGTGACACTGAGACCTGCCTTGGGCTCCATGCTCAGCCCGGAGTCTGCTCAAGATTCTCTCTCTCTCGCTCTGCCCCTTCCCCTGCTGTCTCTCTCAAATAAATACATAAATAAAATCTTAAAAAAAAAAAAAAAAAAAGAATGTCTGCCAATGGCTTGATCACTCACTGGTCTTGTAAAAGTTAAAGACTCTGAGCCACAATGCTTTCCAGGGGAAATGAGGACACTTCCTTGCCTAGAAAATAAGATTAATGGGGTAGTCAAATGAAGAGCCCTCTGTGGGTAGCTGTGAAGTCAGGCAAACATTCATGTCTCGACCTCACAAAATAACGAACACAAACTAGCCGATAAAATGAGAGACTAGTTTGGGATGGAGCATCTTGCCCAAAGTCGCGTGGTGCTGAGCTATGTTGCAACCTGGATCATTGGAGGAGTGTCCCATATTCTTTGCCTAAACTTACCGCTTTCTAGTAGAATCATTGCTCCGCCCCTGAACATTGCTTCTTTGCATCTGCAAGCTTCAGCGAGAATGGTCAGCTATTTCTGAGTTCCCTGGAAACTCAGGGGCAGAGAAGGCTAATGCATTCTTGACCGGTTCCTGGAGCAAAGCCTTTATACAATGCGAGTGGTTATTTGTGAAAACAGACTGCAGGAAACAAGCCGGGCTGGAAATGGTAGAAGAGGGGTACTTGGGTCTGCTTAACTCCAGAGATGGGGATGGAGCATGGGAATGCCACTTGCCTGACCCACGGTATGAAATGCACATGGCCAGGCAATGCATCATAGAGAAGACGAGGTGAACGTCCCTGATGGATCACTCAAGCGCATTACCATTCCCAGGACGTCGCTTTAAAAAGCAAAAGTCTAGAGGCGGTTGCTTGCCAGCGCTCGTAGGTGATGCTGGCATTCTCCAACGTCTAGACGCTAATAGGTCTGCCTTTCACTGTGTTTCTTGCATCCATCCACCTCAGTGGTGTGGAATAATTAATTACATCCAGGATAATTGGTTGTTTTAACTGATACGGCAAACCATGGTGGAGATTCTAAAAACAAATTATGTAAGAAAAATAAAATAAAAACAAAGATGTGATAAAATAAAGATAAATAAGAAATAAAATAAAAGGCATGAGGTCTTCCAGGCATTATGAAATGAGCAATATTTCAAATATGAAGTATCCCAGGCTCGTTCAGACATTTGTCAATAGGGGAGCGTAAACAGGATTCTTCTTCTTTCTGGATTTCTAGAATAGGTTGTGCTCAGTTGTTGGTAACTAAGCTGAGAAAGTTACCCACTGTCTTGTCAGTGAGTAACATTCAGTATTGCAACCTGCCGTTTCCAATTTCCTGCACCATCAGGAGAATATAATCCCTCTCTTTAGTGTTATTTATGAACCATAACTTTTGAACCAATTATACGTGGCCAGAATTTAATCTCTTGTGTATAAACTCACGGAAACACATTGGAATCTAATTATCTCTGGAACACATAGCTAAGCAGAGAGAACTGTAAAGGGATCAACACATATTGTGCAAAATATGTTTTTTCATTTCTTTGCATCATGAGCTTGGCTCTGTCTCCAGGGGAATATGATTCCCCTCCATGCAACTGGGAACACGGGTCTCTTTCGACCAAGTTATTCTCTTCCTTTGGTTTTATTCCTTGCTGAAAATCAGAATACACCCATAAACTGTCTGCAAAAGATCCAGACTAGACCAATTCCTTCACTCGTAAGTGCATTTATTATTTAATGAGTACTGATCCCCCAGGCTATGACAGGTGTTGAAGTAGGTCTAAATATACATGGGTGTAAATGTTTGATTTCAGAAAGTAAAGGATGGGTGAATAGATGGATGGATGGGTGGGTGGGTGCATGGATGGGTGGATGGATGAATGGATGGAAAGATAGATGGTTGATGGATGGAAAGATGGATGGATGGAGAGATATGACAGATGGATGGAAGACAGATGGGTGAATGGATGAAAAGATGGGTGGATGGATGGATGGATGGATGGACGGACTGGTGGGTGGATGGCTTGGTGGTGGGTGGATGTATTGGTGGGTAGATGGATGAATGAATGGATGGATGGATGTTTGGATAGATAATTGGGTAAGTAGATGAGTGGGTAGATGGATAGATGAAAGATTCTCAGCTTCCTGGCTTGCTTTCATCTGTTTCCATCCTTCAGGCTGTTTGCTGGTCCTATGCAGAGGTTAGGAGTAGGTATGCTGTTGCAGGAGCCCCAGGCACCGGCTGTGTTATCTTAGGCATGCAGTTCGACCGCTGTGCTCCTCCCTAGTGCCTATCTCACAGGATTGTCCTGGAGATTTTGTGAGAAAGTCTGGACCTAGACAGCCTAGTGAGAGCTCAGTACATGATACCACAATGGAGAGAGTGATCATTAAATGTGTCCCCTCAAATGTACTTGAGGACATAACTCTTGAGTGCCTCAAAAACAGTCATTTTCCAACTGAAAACTCTGTAAATTCACCTATAGTTTTAAACTAAATGATCCCAATTTTGCACTTACATCTCATCCAAGATGAGACACTGGAGCCCGCAGGTACCTGGGATGGTTAGACGTGCCACACACACAAAAGAGTGCACATGTCAATCAAAACGGGGAAGATGAATAACCATGAGCCAAACACAAGAACGATGAGTGGTCCCCACTCATGGTGATGAGCAAAACCAACTAAAAAGCAAGTGAGAATGTCATGGGGTTAAAACATGGGTCCTGCAGTGGGACACCCACGAGTTTGAATCACGCCTGCTCCTAGCTCGTGCTTACCCAGGCCAAGCAACTCCATTCATCAGCTCCCAAATCTATAAAAGATCAAGAGCTTGCCTCCCTCCCTTGCAGGGGTGAGAAGGAGATGATGAGGTTACATCCATCCCGGCAGTGCTATTACATCGTGTTGATGATATATTTTTTTAGGTATCATTGTCTTACAACACAGCCTGTGCTAAGTGGAAATGCTTGTTCTGGATTAATGTCTTGCTTGACTCTCTTAGAATCGATTCTGGAAACTGGATCCTTTCTCCTCTTCATTTGTAAAGTAAGCGAGGATCGTGTTGGTGTGTTTTCTCTTAGCTTCGCCCAGAACACTAAGCTTTTGCAAAATGTGCTAATACTCTTGATCTTAAACATGTTTCTCCCAACTACCAATACGTGCACCAGACGCTTACCAAGAATCACCTTCATGGTTTGTTTTAACCTTCATCATTTCTACAATTTTTGGCAAGTGCACTGAGTATACCGTAGCCAAGAGTTTCCGTGTTAATCTCAGAGATAACGGTCTTCCCATCCTATCACTGCTGCCACAGCAAAGACAACTTCAACCTCTGATTGAGTCTTTTCCATTTAGAAAGAGAAACATCCCTTTGCCATTCAGATTTTTAGACAAAGTCTAAGATCCTTTCTTTCTCTCTCTCTTTTTTTTAACGTGAGCTTTCAGAGAGGAGTGTAAATTCTTATCTCGTTAGCTAGCATGCCTGGATAAACTTACGGCCCATGACTTAATGAGACAATCCTGCCCTCTCGATTCAACAAGGTCAAACATCCGTTTTTCCTAACTTTGTTCCTTGGTGAACTGAAAACGTTCAGAATAATGGTCGCTGGCACGTGTCGAGAATTTACACCCAGCCGTAGTCGTTAAAGAGATTCTACATATATTAACATACTTATCACAATGGCCCCATGCAGTAAGCGTCTTATTATTATTATCTTTGTGTTTTAAAAAATATTTTCAATTTAAATTCAATTAACATATGGTGTATTGTTAGTTTCGGAGATCGAGTTTAGTGATTCATCTGTTGCATATCATATGCAATGCTCATTCTATCAAGTGCCCTCCTTGATGGCCGTCACCCAGCTACCCCATCCCCCCACCCCTGTCTTTGTGTTTTAAATTGCGCACCCCAGGGTATTTCATTGATGGGCTGCCCAACGCTGGTGTAAGGCGGTGAAGCCTGATTCTACACCATGCTCTTAGCTAGGACTCCACGACCCCGGGCATCATCCCACCTTCTCCCAACTCATGGAACGTAGGGGATTTGCATGATGGTCATGACATGTAGGATGCCCCTCAGGATTCTCCACGTTCAGGCCTCCCGGGGGTCTTAGTACAGTGTACCCGCAAAAACATGCCGAAGGGGCTGGCTATATCAAGGCTCCGTCCGTCCTAAAGCTTGGGGCTCAGCCCCCGACAAATCCCCTATGTGACCACCAAGGCAGCCACTGCTTGACCATGTCACCTGCTGCCTTTGATGAGCCATCCCCCATATCAAGATTCTGAAGCTTCTTTCCAAAGGGAAGGTGGTGCCCCGCACACAGCCCCTTCCAACCCTGGATTCTTTTGTTGGAAATAAGTGTGGACACAGAAAGGATCCCTTAGTCCAGCTTTTCTCCATATTTTCCTTCTTTGGATTAATAGTAAAATAAATGCGGGGCACCTGGGTGGCTCAGTGGGCTAAAGCCTCTGCCTTTGGCTCAGATCATGATCTCGGGGTCCTGGGATCGAGCCCCACATCGGGCTCTCTGCTCAGCAGGGAGCCTGCTTCCCTCTCTCTCTCCGCCTGCCTCTCTGCCTACTTGTGATCTCTCTGTCAAATAAATAAATAAAATCTTTAAAAAGAATAGTAAAATAAATGCATTCTGAGGACAAGAGTTATTGTTTTTCTTTCACCCAATTGAAATGGCACTTGTGATACGCACCTTTCCAGCCCTATTCATTAGTCTTTCCGCCCTGTTCTGGGTTGAGGTGAGAGCCGACTTTGCGTCTTATGGGGCGGGGGGTGTGTCCCCTAGAGGGGCAGCTCAGAAATCAGGCACACACCCAGTGAAAACTGAGGGCAGTTCCCCAGGGCAGGGGTGGGGGTGGGGGGTCTTCCTGAACCCCCCGGAGACATGGAGAAACCAGACGTCCTTTCGGAAAATGACCTCAGAAGAGCTCTGGTGTTAAAATCCTCACCAACTGCTTGCTGTTGCTTTTTCGTCGTGGTTGTTTTAAGAGAAACAACACCCTTTCACACCTATCGAAAGCACTGGAGAGGTGTCTCATTCTGCAAAACACACAGAGATGAGACGATGCCAACCTCATGTGATAAACACCTTCCTGTCCTTGCCCGTCTCCAGGGACTGTGCTCCCCCAGCGCGACCGTGCTGGTGACCAAGGCTGGCACGGCGCTGTCACCACAATGTGAGACAAAGATCTGGACCGACGCCGTGCGGTTTCAAAAATATTTTATTTTCTGGAATAGCCATAATGTCTCAGCTTTGTCTTTGTTGCCTCCCTCCACGTGGGGAGGCAGAAGCGATGATGGGACAACACGGGGGCGCCGTACAACACACCTGCGAGACAGAATGATGGTACCATTTGAGGAGGGTGTGTAAAAACTCCCCAGGGTGCACACGGACAGGATGGGGGGAGGGTGGGCGCGGCCGGGTTTGCACACCGCCGAGTACATTTATGGAGACGTGCACGCCCCGCGAGGCAGGGCCCACCTGAATTGTCATCGTGTTTCCCTCGGGTTTGAAACAAAGCAGAGGAAAAAGAGCTCAAAGTCCTCCGTGGTGGCCAGACTAAGGCGATGCAATTCTTGCCCCATGACGTCGTTGACGAAGAACCTGGTGCATTGTGGAGAGTCCAAATGTAACTAATGCTAGGTGTGTTTCTAGAATGTTCCAGAACTCTCTTATTCCACGTGCAAAGTGTCCAGTCTGTGTCTTACGGGGATATTCGTTTCTTCCAGAGCGTGGTTTCTTCTCCTTGCAACAGACTGACAAAAATATTTGTCGACAGGGAGGATGGGGATTTCCTTGCGTCTCTTCCTTGGAGCATTTGCTCTGCGCACAGGAGACGGCCAGAGAGCACAGGACATGGTTCGTGTACGTTTTTTTTTTACAGCGTGGATTGCTTCTGAGATGACGTGGATCAGGCCCCCCGTTGTGTCTACCTTATCGGTGGTGTAATCTGAAGCTGATTGTCCTCGGAACGTCTCTAGCCGGGAATAAGAGGAGACACTTCCGACGGGCTGCCCTACGGGCGCTGGAGGCCCTGTGAGTTACGACTAGGCACAAGGGGAAGGCCGATGAGAACCTCACAACAGAGTGGGCCAGGCGGGCGGGCAGGGATGGCTGGATGGGACCACAAGGGTGGATGGAGGTTACGGATGTCAGCATTGGCCCCGGAGGAGACACTGCCCGTGAGTCCTGACTGCCTGGTAATGGCTTGGCAAGACGAGTGACAGGGGGATGGCCTTCATCCTCATGGGTGGTCACCCCACCCTTCACCCCCACAGTGCAGCTGGGATGGCATGCTGGCTGGCAGTCTCCAGAAAAGGGCCGAGAAGTGACCTCCAGGGATCCGCCCGTCTACACTGGAGTCCTGGCCTGCTGGTGGCCCACGATGGAGATGTTCTCATAACCTCTTGGCTCGTACCTGGAGAACACGTGGACAAAGGCTCCACAGCCAACACAGCTCTCCGTCCCTTCAGGGGCCCTAAATAGGTAGAAAGAGACAGAAAGAAAACAAACGTGTAAGGGGAAAACAGTGAGCGGACAAAACCTAAATGTCTTCAATTGCTGCTGAGAAGCTACTTCAGCCAGCATCCACCTCTTGGTTCCTGATACATGCTCGAATCAAAGAAACTGGGGCTCCCTGGTGAAGTAGCTAATTCAAAGACGAGGGCTTGGTAGACACAGACTGTGCCTGGAGCACCTTGTAGTCCTAGAAACCAAGGAGATGCTCTAAACCCAAAATGTTTGGGGACTTGTCAAATGGACGCAGAAGTCAGCCTGAAAGAGATCTCAGTGGCCAACACTGGACCAGTCTGAGACTAAAAATGAAATGCCACTGGGTTGTAACTCAACACGTAAAATAAATAGCCACAGGAGTCCATACTGATGTAAATACATGATTGCATATAACAATAAATGAGGGAGAAGAGACCAATGTCCCATGCAAAAGAATTTCAAGTAATTTATAAAGAGACTCCACCCTCGAGAAGGTAAATTCCTATTCCTTTAGTGTGGACTGCACTCAGTGACTTCCTTCCAAAGGATATGGGAAGAGGGGGAGAAATTGGCTCAATACCACCTCAGCCAGGTGACCACGACTAATACCCCCACCGGTAAGTCATGTGGATAGTAGGCACCTTTGATAAAAAGTGCTGAAAATGGCATTTCATGTCTGTGTCCTTTCTCTCAAAAAGCAAGCATCCCAGTATGTTTGTGTCAAAAACATCAGGCCAGTCCCCACAGACGACATCCTACAAAATGGCTGACCAGTCCTCCTCAAAGCTGTGAAGGTCATCCAGAACAAGGAATCTGAGAACTTCCTTGAGAAACTGCCTGAGAAATGTCACAGCCAAGAGGAACCTAAGGAGACATGAGAAGCAAAGAAATATTGTGTCCTGGAAGGGATCCTGGGACAGATTAAGGGTGTTAGGGAAGAACTAGTGATGTCCAAATAAAGTTTGGAATTTACCTTAACAAAAATGGCAGAAGGAGGCTTGGCATGGATCTTCATAAATAAAATTTTCCATTCATGGATTATTTCTATTCTGCATAGGGCTGAATAGAGCCAAGATATAGCCATCTATAGGTGAATAGATCAAGTGGAACCAAGATCTGGCCATCTGGGATGTCTGAAGTTTTGGGAGACATTCCCGTGCAGCCTAATGGGGCACTCCGGGCCCCTGCTATTCTTAAGTCACCCAAAAAACCAACTATCTATGAACAAGCAGATCCTTTGGTCATGTGTAAACCCATTCAGGTTGTATGGGCATGTCCCCCAACCAGGAATAGTTTTGGTCAATAATACCACACTTAGAAAACAACCAGATGGTTGATAATGTTCTCTGAGGACACGTGGCCAGGTGGACAGCTACCCCCACTCTCACCCCTGTTGACCACCAGCCCCTCCACCATTGGCAGCAAGTGGCACAAAGTTTTTCCCAGATAGGATGGGAATGTGATGGATGGGCACAAAGTTTTTCCCAGATAGGATTCTGAACATGGGGGACCGAGCCAGACCCACGGCCTGGGGGTGCCCTCCTTGTTCCAGGTGGCGCTACCTTGGGCGTGATGATGAAATCTCAGTCACTTCTGGACCTGATCTGTGGAGTACAAGCGATACTGCAGACCTTCCTTCCCTGGGGCATGGAGAGTGTGTGTGTGTGTGTGTGTGTGTGTGTGTGTGTGTGTACGCTCTTTCTCCACCTGGAACGCACTCAGGAGGACTGTTCCTTGCCCTTTGGAGCTTAGTCAAGGGTCATGTCCCCAGAGAAACCTCCCTGCCACTTCCCACCCCAGTCCTACTTGGGTTCCAGCGCCATGTTTCTGTGGCACAGACACTGAGTGGGCTGTCTACCAGGTGCTCTGTGGCATGATGCCCAGACTTCTGTTCCAGCTTGGATCAAAATGTACCACTATTATCAAATAACCTTGCCGTCTCCCCAACCGGGAATTTACACTCAGAAAGTAGGAGCCACATCTGGCAAATAACTCCTGGAATATGGAAGGAGCTCAGGAAAGGTTTAAGGGACTACTCTAGGGTGAATTGCGTCCCCCTCAAAAATGCCTGTGTTGAAGCCCTAAGCCCCAGCATCTCAGAATGGGACTGTATTGGGATATGGGGTCTTTAAGGAGGGGATTAAGGTAAAACAAGGTCACCGGGCATAGATGGTAATCCAGTAGGACTGGGGTCCTTATAAGAAGAGGACACGAGGACACAGACATGCACAGAGGGATGATCATGTGAGGACACAGGGAGAAGATAACATCTACACACCAAGGAGAGAGGCCTCAGCAGAAACCAGCCTTGGCCCCACCTGGATCACAGACTCCCAGCCGCCAGGACTAAGCCCCTTGGTCTGTGGTACTTTATTATGGCATCTCTAGCAGACTCATACACGATTGAATAGAATAGCACATAAAGCAAAATTCTAGCACTGCTATCCAATATGGTAGCCACTAGCCATGAGACTATTGGCATTTAAATCCATTAAAACTTGACAAAATTATAAAACCCAGGCCCTCGGTGAATGTAGCTACCTCCAAGTGCTTGGTAGCCACATGTGGCTGGTGGCTCCCATATCAGACAGAGCAGGTCTAGAGTTTTCTCCCTCCTCACCCATCCTAGTTTGGGTTGGTTTCCTCTTCTCCCACCCTGAAGGAAGCACTGCTTGTCTCATCTGCCTTTGTGAACCTGTGGTCCCCTTCCAGCAGTCCCCAGATGGAGGCCCTTGGATGGTTGCGACATCTTGAAATGGTGTTTGTCTTGTCCCTCCTGGGGCTATGTAAGCAGGTCCACACTGTTGTCCGTGGGCGGGAGAAAGACCACACCCATGAAGTCCCATCCATACGTGAGGGCCACCATCTGGAGCTCGCCACCTCCCCCGCGGGCACGTAAACCTTTGCTCCTCAGACTCTGGGAGGGTGGGACCAAGACAAAGGTCTTTCTTACAACAGTTCAAGGACTCCCACTGAGTAGCCAGCACCAATCACCACTTGACTACTAGAAACCGTTTTTCTGGCTACTGTTCTGCTTTTGCTCATTTTTCCTCACTTCAAAGTGACCATTTAGTTTCCTGGAAGCTTTCCGGGTCAAGGGCTGACGCTTCCAACACGTCGCGATTTGGAACCTGCCACTTTGCCAGAAATAGCATTGTTACGGGATTAATTTGATGGAAGTCCTCAGAATGCGGTGTTACATCACAGCTCCCCAAAGATAGGAGGTCCTAATTCCTGGAACCTGTGGGTGTTGCCTTACGCGGCAAAGGGGGATACGCTACAGATGGAGTGAAGGATGTGAGATGGGCAGATGCTCCTGGGGTGTCCAGGTGGTCCCAGTGTCCCAGCCACAGTCCTTATCCGAGGGAGCGAGAGCATTAGAGGAAGGAGGCATGATGTGGTCATGATCCAAGGAGTTCAGCCACCTCCAGAGGCTGGACAAGGCAGGGAAGGATCCTCTCTTAGAACCTCCACAAAGACCCAGGGCTGCCAACACCTTGATTTTACTCCCGTAAGACTGCCTTTGGGATTCTGGCCTCCAAAAGTGCAAGAGAATGAAGTTCTGGTCTCTTAGGGTGCTACATTGGTGATGAGAGGTCACGAGAACCACGGGAAGGAAATGCAGATGTTGTATCCGAGCCAGGTCTGGAGCCTGGGGTCGCCTATACCATCGGGACGAGCAGGATGGCATCACGGTGGTCCACAGAATGACCAGATCCGCGTCATGCGTCTTTTTTATCACTCACCTGTGTTTTGACCTCTTTGTCTCCGATGCACCATCTCAGAATTGGAGCAGCCTCTCAAATTGGGGCAGGATCCTCCTCGAACATCTGGCTTGCATATAGGCACCCCCACCTCCCCCACCCTGCCCACCTGTGGCCGTGCTGATGGAGTCTGCAAGCCCGAGACCACAGCAATAACGTGACATGATTTCCCACTGCTGCAGTCACTAGAGCAGGTGGCCCCGGCTCCTCATTTTCAGGTCTACCGTTTCCTTCAAACTGAGTGTTTCATTGATTTCTTTTCTCCTTAAAACATCTCAATGCATTTTCGCATAGGGACCCATAGTTCTCAGATAACTGTCGGACAAAACTGGATAAGAATGTGTAATGTGTGGGGCACCTGGGGGGCTCAGTCAGTGAAGTGTCTACCTTCGGTTCAGGTCATGATCTCAGGGTCCTGGGATCACGTCCCGCGTAGGGCTCCCTGCTCAGCAGGAAGTCTGCTTCTCCCTCTGCCTTCTGCCACTCCCGTGCTTGTATTCTCTTGCTCTCTCAAATAAATAAATAATAATCTTTAAGAAAAAAGGATGTTTAACGTGATACCCATCCCTTTGACTTACACGGAAATTTTGTGTTGTCTTTGCCCAAACGTGCGAGCACTAGGATGCACACACAGACATACACACAGACACACACACACACACACACACACACACACAAATCCTCCCTGGGAGAAAATGATCAGTATTCCTGCAGAGAATGAAACTTGAGTTAAAGACTGGCATCCCACATCTTACTCCTTGAGCCCGCTAAATCGCCAGCCAAAAATACACCCCGGGACATGTCCAACGGGATCAAGAGAGAAGCCATCATTTCGGAATCCAACTAATGACTAAACGGGGCACCCCAGATGATTTCTAGGTTAGTATCTGGACCTCCCTCGTTTTTGCTTTGTTCACAGACAGAGACGCGGTTGGCTGAAGTTCCCTCCACTGGGGATGCCGCCAGGAGTGGGGAAATGTAGGCCCCAAAACAGGTCACTCGGCTCAGAGAGAAAGCAGCTTCTCTTTATAGCACGCTGCACTAAATAAAACTGTGAGTCCAGGAGACGCGGCCTAGGGGACTTTTTTTTATTCCAGGAGAAGAATAATTATTTCCTAAATATAATTCCTTTTGGTATAAGACAGCCCCTTCTCATGGCTCGGCACCCTAGAAACACAAGGCGATGACAAAGAAGAGGGAAAAAAAAGACCCAGACAGAGGGAAAACCTCAAGCTGCTAATGTCTGTTTTTCACAATGAGATTTTAGCTTCCCTGGACCATGAGCATCCACGGCCCTGGCCAACCTGCCTAAAGACAAAAAGCAGAAAATTAAAAGAAAACAAATAAACACAAAGAAAAGTGTCTAGGGTCGATCCATTTTGCAATAAGGCTATGTGTATGTTTCTTGAAATCATGGTGCTATGCAAATCCGCAATAAATACCGGAGAGTTTACGGGACACGGCATTAGGGTCAAAACACCTGAGAAATTTGGACGTATGGGAAAAAAGAAATAGGAATCTCAGTGAGGGGTGACGTGGATTTCCAAGTACTCAGTGCGTAAGAGACACGGGAGCATGACCATGAATGGGGCCGTGTACCTGGACACGTTTGTTTGTGGGGTCGGACACCCAAAAGCTTTCAGCTTGTCACCGTGAAAGGGAGGGACAGGTGCTCCGGAATCGAAAAAATTTATAAAAACAGATGTGGGCATGCACATGTGCCTTTGGCTCAGTCCAGCTGGGTGTTGCTGTCCGGGTTCGTGCCACATTTCTTGCTGACGAACCACACAGCAGCAAACCCAAACCCTCCAGCATCCTCCAGGCCTCTTTCCTGACTGCTCAGAGGCAACTTTGAATGTTAGTTTGTTACCACTGCATTCCCCACAACAAAAGTCTACATTCCACAGCCCATTTGAAACATTTGCTTCGGGAAAGATTCATTGTTGCATCTCTATCTGTCTTTGTAGCTACCACCTTATTCGGTGGACCCTCTTGTTTTTTCTTGTTGTTATTGTTGTCTTGGAATTTTTTGCTGACAGGCGATGACCTCTGACTTTCCCATTGTGGTCAATCCCCGCGAGACTCGCTCTATGGGTGTCAAAATGGTCAATGATGTCATTTGGTTGGGATGATCAACCAAATGAAGTCATTTGGTTGTCATGGGGGTCCTATTTGCACACCCCAAACATGGTATTAACCTAGGAAGAAAGAGTGACATGCCTGTGTGCTGTGTGCACACCATCATGCATTGGGAGATGTCAAGGATGGGTTTCCTCTTGATGGGGTCTGTCCATTTCTTCTGATGGCTCCCCATGATTGTCTCCGGGGATGGTCTACCTATGGCGCCCATCACTATGTTTGTGCCAACACCACCACTCCATGGCTGTGCTTACTCTTACAGTGGGTCCCACAGAGACGAAGGAGGATGTAACGCAAGGTTTAGTGTGCTCAGACGGTGAGTGGCACACGATGGTGTGCAAAGAGCCACTGCAGACCCCGGGGCCCCCTAGGGCACAGCTGCTTACCGTGGTGGGTAGGCTGGGGTTTCACTCATGCACAGGAGAAAAAAAAAACCTGACAACACACCCCAGGGCGTGTGTAGGAATGATGGGAAACAGTCTTCACCGCACGGGAGGTCCTCAGTGCATGCCCGGTCCTTGCTCCCGGGCCCCACAAGCCCTACTTGGAGGGAACGTGTGAATGGAGAATTTATGAAACAAGCGTGCTTGACCTTTCCCTCCCGGGCCGCCCGCAGATTCAAAGGAGTGCTAATGCTTCGCGGTATTTTTGGAACTCTTTTGGAATGGACTCCAAGCCCTGCCTAGCCCTTCCCTTACGCTCACACTCTTTGGAGCTTAAAAGGCGCATTTATCACATTGGCTTCCAAACTCATTCCCCTCCCCGGCTTGGCTCCAAAGGAGGCTTCGGGTTTTCCAAAGCTGCTGACCTCGGCCTGGAAGGCACGGCACAAGCCTGCGCGTGGGGACTCATGGCAAGGGGGGTGTGGCTTCTCAGCTCCACCGCACCTTTCAGAGAGGGGAGCCGCCCGGCGTGCCAGAGATCCAGGCGTGGGCGGAAGTCCCCTCTGAAAGAAGCCAGCAGCTCCTGGTGATGGCACGGGGTCAGAAGGTCCCACAGCTGCCCTATTCTCGGTTCTCGGGTGTCGCTAGCCCAAATGTGGGGTGGGGGGCTTACGGGAGTACCATCTTTTTGGAATGGGAATGACTCGCACGGCACACGAGATGTGTGCCTCATTGGAGGGATTGTTCTGCTCCTGGATGGTTGTTGGATTCCCATTCCCGCCCCGGGGGATGCTGGCTGGTGCTGGGGACACGGGGATGGGGAAGATGGGCAGCCGCGTGTCCCCGCTCCTCACCCGCCTCCCGTGCCCTGCAGCCCCCTTCCAGGCTCAGGCCCACGCCCGCATTCTGTTCCACACTCTCAAAAGCTTGACACGGAGCAGCAACTTGGAGCTGCCGCGCGGACCGGCTCTTCTCCCCTGCCAAGCACCTTCGAGCTCTCCGCGACCTTTCTGCCCGCCGCATTTCTTAGAGGCATCTGCAATGCAGCCCGGCTTGAACGTGAACGTCTGTGCCGTGGGGCTGGGCACGGGAAGACACGAGAGGATCTCGAGCAGTGAGAGGTCTCTGGGAATCACGTCACGGGGTTGCATTTCTTGTTGAAACCGAACATGGGTCTGGAGGCAAAGATCAGATTGCCTCCCTGTGCTTTTTGCCCCAATATCACTCAGCTTGAATTTTAAAACACTCACTTCTGCCCAACAAGCCTGCCTACTGGGGACACGTGGTTCTCGTCCACGGACGAGTGGTCTCCTCCTCAATGATAACTTTGAGGAAGTTCGCTCTCATCCGACGGGTGTCCAGCCTCTTTGTAAATGTCGCCCACGTCCCCCTGGTCCCGGGTTCCCGATACTCTGCTTTCTCTCATCTCATGTTTGTAAGCAGATCAAAAATACTTATTTCTGCTACTTATTCTCCCCAGGAGGCTGAGGATCTCAGGTCGCCCCTCTTTGCCCCATTGGAGACGCTCCAGTTTGGAAAGGACGCAAGACACTCACGACCCTCCAGTTCTGGGAAGGGTCCCTAAACTCTACGGGATGCAAAGCCCAACCCACTCAGGGCTCATACACATATTCTCAGTTTCAAATACATAAAGTATTTCTCAACAGTGTTCTAAAACAGGGGTTGTTGTTTTTTTTCCCTTGCACGAGGAGCATGACCGCCAGCTTCCAAAACAGGGGCACATTCTTAAATTCATTCCCTCCCCCCGTTGGTATGCCGGTTATCCATATTAACGAAAAAACCATTCCGAAGCTGTTTATTTTTTTCCGACTGAAACCTGCGTGTGCACTACCTAGAAATACATAGTGAGTAGTTATTTTGTAATCCATAAAAAAAGAACTTCTAAGAGAAATAGGACTGCCAAACCCAAGTGCGCAGCTGAAAATAGAAATGGGATGGAAAACTTTTTGGGAAAGGCAATGGATGTGAGATTTTATTTACACACACACACAGAGACACACACACACGCAACAGCCTGGAGATGATCACAGATTGATTTTCTTGTGATCTCGGGAAAATTACGTAACCTTTCTCCTGTGGTCTCACGTTTCCACTCCGTATGATTGGGATAATAATTATATTCGTGTTGCTGCGAGGATGGCGAAATGCAATATAAATCCCATCCTTTTATGAACCTCGCATCTTCGACTCTGTCCCTCACCCTGAACTATGAGATTTAATTGTTATTTATAGGAAATCGTGCTTTGTGGAGCAATCCACTCTGTGTATCGGGTTGCCCATCGAAAATGAGGAAGGCGAAACATTGTACACATATTTCTGTCTTGGGACACCGTTTCTGGCTTTTTCCAGATCATCCTTGTACTTTGATTCAGGGTTCATGTTATGGGACCTGAGACTCATTTTTAAGGATGCTGAGTGCTTTGATATGGATGAACGTTCCCTGTTTTTTGTTTTGTTTTGTTTTGTTTTTTTAGGTGTGAGATCCCCAAACGGTCAGCATGGTTTGGAGTGTCCGAATGTCCCCCGATGGACATGATAGCGAACCCCATCTCCAGCCTGAAGCTCCCCGTGGGAATCTGTCATTGACCAGGGACGACTCTGCACATCCCAGGCGTGTGACCTTGGGCAGGAAACCTCCTGCACCTGCTTTGGTTTCTGCACCCGAGATGGCAAATGGATGCAGGGCTCTGGCTCTTCGCCGGGACGATGACACCAGAGGGACCCAGCTGGAAAGGGCTTCTGCAGATTCCAAAGGGGCTCTTTGAACAGGGGGGATTGTGATGCATTTTCCTACAGGGTTCTGGTCCTAGAGTGGGCCACGTGGGGTCTGTCTACGGTGGGGATTCCTATCCCCCCGGCAAGATCACCCATGATCCTGGGTGCCTTGCAATTGGAATTCTGGACCCTATGTGACGGTCTCATTCTGCGATGAGCCTTTCAGCGCGGGTGGTCGTGACTCTGAGGTGGGGACATTTCCCTTAATCGTGCACGGCTCCCGTATGCTGATGGTGAGACCCTAATCGATGGGGAGGCATTCTCTGGCAAACTGAATAAACACTGCTCTGTGGGAATGGAAATTGCATGTGAGAAAAATCATCAAGGGGGAGGGATGGACAAATCAAAGGAATCACCAGATTTCAAGAGAGGATCAGCCACCGTGGCCATGTAGTAGGGCTGGCTTAATTCGCCGCGTGGACCGACCACCCGGCCACATGGAAAAATCCTGGCTGCTGTCAGTTACGTAATTTCGGACTCTTTTAATTGTCCCTGTGTTTTCATGTCCCTCCCGGGAGTGACCAAGCTCCCCGCCCCCCCCCCACCTCCATCACAATTTCCTCCCAGGAGGCTCGCCCCAGAGCCACACATCTGATGTCGGTCCCTGCCTCCCGTCTCCCGACTGACGAGCCCACAGGGTGCGTGTTGGGTATAATTTTGGATCCTGATTCACGTGCCGTGCGTGGGATGCAGACGTGTGGAGCTCCACTGCCCTTTCCTCGTCCGTGGGAACGATGCCAGGGCCCCTCGTTCCGGACTGCGGTCGCCAGGCTTCCAGCCTCTGCCTGCCAGCCCGTTTCACCTTGTACCCGGGGCAGTCCGTGCCGCCTCGAAAAGCCGCCACACGTCCTGTGTCCGCTCTGGCACCGCGGGCTTGTGTGCGACTGAGCACTGGAGCTGCAGGTGTGTGCGTGTGCGTGTGCGTGTGCTGGGGGACCTGGGGAGACACGGGGTTCCGGGCAGGGCCCCCGAAAGAGACACACCGTATACATCACAAGGACCAGCTGCAGAGGAATTGTTTTCCACCGGTGACACGGTTGGGGGGAGGTCTTTGCAAACCTTTCTGCATTCTCTCAAACACTGTTTCTTATCTCGAAAACGGGCCTCCCATCCTCTCTTTCTCCTCCTCCTCCTCCTCCCCGTCCTCCTCCTTCCACACCGAATCCTGGAAACATGCCTTCCCCTGTTGCAAGATCACTCGGCGTCGCCACGCCAGTGTTCACTACGGGAGAAAAACCACACTGCTGCCAGCCCTAATCCTCCCCCAGCCGCCCCAAACACACCACAGCGCACAGTCTGGTCCCCCTTGGGTTTCCGAAGAAGGTTCTGGGGACAAGGAGACCCTGCGTTTTTTTCCCCCCCCTCGTCTCCTTAACCCTCAAGTGGCTGGAAGTCGTGGCTAGGAAAGGAAGAAGGAGAGTGTGTGTGTGGCACAAAGCAGGACTTGGCAAGCCCCAAGCCCCCGGGGTGGGGTGGTAGGGGGACAGCTCCCCCAGGAAAGCGGGGACCCACACCGCCTGCCCGCCCTGATTACTCAGGAAGACATCCCGCTATCTGCAGACGCATAAATTGGCAGCCTGTTTAAACGGGGTGTTTTTCCTCACAGGTTGTATTTGGAGATCAGCCTTCAAACGCAGGCATTTTTCTCGCTAACGAGCTATTTATTTAAGTCACAAACTTGCTCCGGCGCGCTTGGTGGAGGGCGAAGCTGCATTTTTGTCCCATCTGTCGCTCTCCTCCGGGGCAGGGGTGCGGGGACGGGAAAGCGAGCCCCCTTCCTGAGCTTTCGACCCCCTGGGGGGGCCTCTCTGGGCCGTGTGAGCAGGGCGCACCAACCTTCCGACCTGTTTTCAGTTTTGTTTGCCATTGCTCGTCGGAGGCGCCGCTCGGGGGCGGCGGCTGGCGGTCGCGGGGCGCATCTCCCCCGTGCCCGGCCGCTCAGCGGTGTGGGGCCTCCTGGGGGGAGGACCCGAGCCCTCGGGTCTCCGCGCCCTGGGTCGAGGCCCCGGGGAGCGGGCAGCGCGCGCGGCACGCCCCGGGCCCCCCGCGACACCGGTCCCACGCGGCGCAGGGAGCTCGCTGAGACTGGCGCGCCCCGCGTCCTCGGACCCCCGGCGCCGGTGCGAGCCGCCGGGAAGGGCCCCCCGGAGCCCCGCGGGGAGTCCGGGCGCAGCGCCCACCCGGGGACGGTCCCGCGCCCGCAGCCCGCGCCCTGGCGAAGTTGCGGCTCCCCGCCCGCGCGCACTCACCCGCTCTCCGCGCTCTGTCCCTGAAGGTCACGGCCCGGCGGCGGCGGCGGCGGGCGCGCGGCGGGGCCCGGGGCGGGGGGCGCGCGGCCCCCATGCCCGGCGCGGCGGCCCTCGGGGCGGGGCGCCCTCAGCGCGGCGGGGCCCGGGCGCCGCGGGGCTCAGATGCCGTGGTCGCAGTCCACATCGCGGCAGATGTACCAGAGGATCACGTAGAGGATGAGCAGGATAGCGAAGATGAAGAGGGCCACCAAGATCGCCTTGGTCACCGGCGAGATGAGCGACTGCATGGCCCCGGCGGGGCGCGCGGGCGGGCGGGGGGCGCGCGGGGGCGCGGGGCGCGGCGCTCACGACCCCCGAGCGCGCCCGGAGCCCCGCGCCGGCCCCGCGCCGCATCCGCAGTGCTCCGTGCTGGGGACGGGCGCCCGCGCTCGGCCGCGCTGCTGGCTCACCGGGCCCGGCGGCCGCGGGGCTGGGCGGGCGGCGCGAGGGGCGCGGGCGGCGGGCGGGCGGGGGCGGCGGCCATGGGCGAGGACGCGGACGCCGGCGGGGAGCGGGAGGCGGCGCGCCCGCCAAGTCCCCGCGAACTTGGGCGGCGGCGAGGCGGCGGGCGCGCGGTGACAGGTGCAAGCCCGGCCCCGCGGGGCGCAGCGCGCGGCCGAACGCGGGCGGCGGGGGGCGCGGGGGCGAGCGCGGAGGGGGTGTGTGTGTGCGCTGCGGCGCGGGGCTCCTGCGCGCGCCCCTTTGCGCCCCGCGCCGCCCCGAGCCTTGGCGCCGTGGTAGCTTTGGGGCGGCTCCCGCGGCCGGCTCCCCGCGCCAGCCCTCCGAGGGGCCCCTTCTTTCCTCTTTCCGGAGCCCCCTCCCCTCGCGCCGCCGCTGGCGCGCCGCGCTGTCATTAACCGAGGAATGGCGCGGTTGGGGGGGGGGCGGTGGTGGAAAGGCGCACCCCTTCCTCCCGTTCCCTGGGGAGGAGGCTGCGCGGTTGCATCCAAGTAACTGCCCGCTGACGCCCCTGGGCAGGAGAGGGTTGAGGCGCGCAAGGCCCAGGAGCAGGGGGAGTTCAGACCCTGACGCAGGGCTTACATAAGGGGAAGGGGGCTCAGTGCTCTGTGATGAATGAATGAACAGCTGGGGCGGGGGGAGTGGAGCTCCAGCAACGGGGGACCCAGGCTCCTGAGACTCACAGGAAGCCCCCTCCCCAAAACACACACAGGCGTCTCCCACAGTCCCGTCCTGGGCTATGGGGATGAGAGGAGGGACCTCGCCCCTAAAATAGGCTTATGCAGAAGCCCGGGGGCCGAAGAGCTAGTACCCACCCAGCCGGGCTCCCGGATGTGGATGCGGCGAGCTAGGGGTGCGGGGCACGGGGCCCCGCGGAGGAATCCAGGCACGCACGCAGCCCATGAACCCCAGTGCAATAGGTAGGATGCGAGGCCCGGGTCCAGCACCCTCTGAGTCCTGTCTCCCCCACGTCAGGCCTCCAACCCCAGTGCCCGGGGACTGGGCGCCTGCACATGGCACAAGTTGGCACCCCTGTGCGCTGAGCCGAGGGCAGAGAGAGCCCGCAGACAAGCAGGTACGGACCCCATCCCCGATTCCCCAGGAAGGCAGGAGCAGTCAGGCATTGCGGTGTCTTTATCGGAGCCCCAGACTGCCTACAGGTCCTGGCATCATCCCTGACCTTCAGAGCCTGGCACCAAGACGCCATGACTGGTCCTAGGTAGAAACAGCACCCCTGCGGACCACAGCTGACCGGGGGTGCAGGAGAAGGTGCCCTATACTGGGGGGCTGCCCTGGTCTCGTGCAGGGAGGAATCCATCAGCAGCGGGCTCCACACTGTCCCTGGAGTCCGGCTTCCTCTCCTGCTGGTCAGGGCAAGCCCCCCAGCGACTGCTGTGTGTCTGGGATGCCATAGAAAGGAGGGTACCCCCTTCCCGCTGGGGGCAAAGAGGGAGCCCCCCCCCAGTGCCTCCCAGCAGCCAGGATGGCCGACGCAAGGGCTTTTCTTCCGCTCTGTGGTCTGTGAAAGAGGACGCAGGCAGAAACGGGACGTGAAGGAAGGTCTTTGCGAATGCAATGAGCCCGCAGGAGGACTTGTCGTCAGGGGGCTTTTTACTGTGCGTGTCCCCAGAGCGCCAGCTTCTTGCTCCGAGAGCCACCAGCTTTGGCAGCTTGTGAGTTGAAAGAAGAAGGATCACGGAATGTCTATACCCCTTGGATCGATCTCTTGCACACACACACCATTCCCATTCCTCGGCGGTGCCCTAAAGCAGGAAACCCTGATTTCCTGACGTCGTGCAGGGAACTCGGAATCTACAAGACACCCATGATGGAGCCCAGAGCAAGAAAGGCCATCCAGGGGGGGAAAGTAGAGGCAGGTGTCCGAGGAAATGCACGGTGATCCTTGGCTTACCCGATGGTGTTTGATTTTTCGGTTGTGGTTGGTCCCTGCCTGTTTTGTGCTGAGTGTCTGTGTCATGTAAGCAGATTCCCGGAGTTGCCTTAGTTTGGAAGATCAGGCAATGCATACCAGGGAGAGCTGTTAATATTGACCCATGTCCATCACCGCCCCTTAAAATGCGCAATGTGGGTTGGCCCCCCTTGGTTCCAGCCTGCTCCGTGCCGCCTTCTTCGCAATTAATTCACGCACCGAGGCCTACTTTGCAGGAAGGCAACGTTTCCGGGAAATTGTCTCTCCCCGGAGTAAACGACTCTGGAATCAGATAAATGCTCGGTTCATAAGGCAAAACCCAGGAGCCCCCAGAAACTCTCTCTACGTGCAGCTCGATGGTGTTTTGTGGACACCGCAGGCCTCCAGACGGGGACGGGGAGTCTGCTGATCCCACTCTGAGCGACGAGGGTTTCCCCTCATGAGCCTGAGCACCTCTCACCCCTAAGGATGTAAATCCCCCTGAAAATGCGGGTCAGACCTGCGGGGCAATGTGAACGTTGCAAAGCAAGTGTAGGTCAAATGTACGTGTCGCCGTCCTGCTTTGGAAATGTTCCTCGAACTATGGGTCGCGACCAGCTAGGGGATTGTAGAGTCAATTCAGTCGACGCGATGAGATTTTTTTTTTTTTTTTTAATCCCATGGATTTTAAAAGAGCAGAAGGGCTATGTGCGATGAACCTTCGGAAGCAAGCAGTGTTTGCAGAACGCCAAGGCATTAAGGGGCGTAGACGCTCAGGGTTGGGAGGTGGGGAGAGCCAGCCCGTTCCCGTTCTTTCGGGTGCAAGGGAACCAGCAAATGTTCTCGGTCCAGCAAAGGGATGAAACCACGATGTGTCTTTATGTGCGAGAGGAAGGCAGACCAGCAGCCTAATGGCTAGGTGCATTTAGAAACTCGCGGGCAAGGAGATCCCTGGGCTTGGAGCAGGCAGGCTGGGGCACGGGAGGTCCCCCAGGGACCAAAGTCTCTGGCACGACCCGGGAAGGAGCTAAAGGATGTCTTGGTTTGTGACAGGCCACGCGCGCACTGGCCGCGGGCCAGCCACAGCGTAGTGTGGACCCCAGGCCAATGGGGATCTCCGTGCCAGTGCGTTGAAGCAACGTGTGGATTTTCCTGAAGGTCTTACGAGTCTTCGGGTGAGTCCTGGAGGAAGTTGGGAGAGGTCCAGCCTTTTATATAGCAGCTTGGACATCTTTCCCGAGCGTTTTTGGACTCTCTCGCTTGCCTCCAATTGCCTCAAGTAATCCAATAATAATTGCTTCTCCCCAAGCTTCCCCTTGAACAAGAGAAAATGTGAATTTTTTCTTTTGATCATAGGAAGCTTGCCCAAATTCTGCACGAATCGATTGTTGTTTCGGAGAGTGGCTGATCTCGGGGTCTGCCCGCCATGTTGGCCAACGTTCAACATCCTTGAGACGTGGGGAGGGCGCAGTTCCAGCTCCTGGCGCCACAGTTCATTTCCAAAGCACTGGATTTGTCGACCTCTGGTTTGTGCTTGAATTTGTGGCCGGGCAGCGTGTGTTTAAGGGTTATCCGAGTGTATTGGGGTCGAGGGAGGTAAAGGTATTGAAATTCGGGTTATTGTCCTTCTTGGTTGATTTGGTGTGTCACGATGAGGGGAGGGTTGGGTTTGGTAGAGTCTATATGGTGACTCAGGTGCAAACAGACTTGGTATTTGAGGCCAAAACATCAAGCAAATGGTAAAAAACCAACAAAAGTCCGTGAAGGGAAGGTGGCTTTTTGCACAGGAGCGGGATGTCGGGATGTCTCCTGGAGGCTCGAGGAGCCTTTGGCCTTGGTGGCTCGTGGTTCCTCCTTGTCTCTTCCTTCTCTGATCTGGGAACTCAGAGCTGACGCAGGGACCACGCCACGGACAAGAGCGAAGGTTTTATGCTTTATGGAGAGGCTCTTAGCCAACGTCAAGGCACGGTCTGGATGGCTCGCATTTTCATCTGTAAGCAGACACTCTTGACGTTAGAAAGAGTTCCATTTACAGGGAAGCAGAGGTCGCCCATCTGCCTTTTAGGATGGGCTAGGTTCACAAGGAAACATGCCTTGCATTCTTGGGATCACTGCGTCGTCCCCAAACACCCACTCTGAAAACCCAGTCAACTGGAATGGGAGTGACATGTTAACAGAGCTCTTGCCGATTTCAAACGTCGGTGCATTTTGTTTTGAACTTTATCCCGACAGCCATGGGTTGGGGACGCACCGTAAGAACCACAGGAAAGGAAATATTTTATTTAAAGGACCGTGGGATGCTTTTTGGAAGCGGTGGGTTCTTGAAATGTGCACTGAAAATAAATTAGTATTTCTCCGTGTGTCCATGTCTTGGATGCGAGGGCCTTCCCACTTTGGGAAGAATGAGTTATTCTGAGCTATTTCTTTATGCCACTTCTGCCTTTTAGGATGGGCTTCTATATCCTACAGAGTGTGGTGTTTGCGTTAAATCTAGGGAAGACGCACCTTGACCAGAACTCGTTTGTTTGAGCCCTCAGCTGACCGTCATGGTTAGAAGTCAGGCATCTCAATGAGGCTGGCTGGATGTATTGTCTCCATGTTTTTGTTTTTTTTTTTTTTAACATATTATTTTTTTGTTTATTTGAGAGAGAGAAAGAGGAGGAGGATCAGCGGGACAGGGACAGACTCCGTGCCTCATGAACTGACTTCCAATCAAGAGTCAGACGCTCAATGGACTGAGCCAGCCAGGCGTCCCTGTCTCCATCTTTAAAATGTCTATAAGGTATAGGTAATACTCAATCCCATTTCATGCACCAGGATGCCGTGTGCAGAATGGGGGATCTCTCCCGCGTGCATACAGAGCAGTAGCTTCCCGATGAGCATTCGCAACGCTCTCCGGTTGTGCGTTTGCACATGCTCTCCGAACCTCTCAGGACTGGGTGTTGATCCATATTTTAGGGCGTTGCCCCTAGGTAGACGGAGATTGTTGCTTCCCACTGAGTAGGGGTTTGGGAGAAATGGACAATTTGTTGTCGAGTCGTTGGAGGAATGGGGGCAAGGGGAGAGGGCCAACCGCCACGCCTATGAGGCATCACTCTGCTTTCTGAAATGATCATGTAGGAAATCGTAATATAGCACCCATATCGATATATCGTAACTATATAATGACTGATACTGAAAATTAGGGGAAATCCTGCAAATAAAGAGCGTTGTCCCACCTACTTGCCCCAGGGGCAGCTGGTATAAAAATGGCATGCGGGAAAAGCAAAAAGAAAGTAAAAGGGAAAAGCCCATGTTTGGGACAAGCTCCCCACCCCTGCCCTTCCAGAGAAACCGGGACACACCAGGTGAGCCAAGAGGATCTCCCTCGTGGTTTTGTCCGTTGGGTGTTGAACAAGCAAGTTTCCGTTCTTTGCAAACATCCCATGCCTTCCTGTAGGAATCCCCATGAGACCCACATCCCCAAGCTTCAGACAGGATGGAAGGGAAGCTGGGAGGCGTGCCAGTAGGGGGGACATCAGAGTCTGGGAGATTGAGGGGTACGAGCAGATAGTATGCATTAATCAATCAGCCTTTTGTGGTGTTCTGTGTGTGTTAAAGTATTTCCCATAAAGCCGATCCCTTATGAGGCGACGGTATTGTCCTCCTTCTCTCACCGGATACCCGGGAGGATGGGCAACAAGACAGAGTTATCTGTGGGGTTTGAACCCTGCCATCGCCTGGGGCTGGGGGGACGATCCTAGAAGTAATTCAGGGTTACTAGATTATTATGTTCTCGTTCCAAAAGGACGCAAGATGTGGGTCAGAAGTGTGGTTTTGAAGACTCCCCTGTCTTGAACGCCCATTCTAACTGTGCACGTCTCCGGGCGGAATGTGGGGCTCCCTCGGAGGTGTCCGAAAACGCACGTGTGCAGACGTTGTCTATTTCCCACCATGCGCCGGGTCGTCTAGTCATGCTCTACGCAACCTCTGACGGTTTGAGGATGTCTGCCTCCTCCCCTTCACGACACCGCGCTTGCTTTCCTTTCGGGGATGGGAAGGATCACAAAGGGAGATGCTTCTGCAGAAGCGTCCGTGGGAGGGTTTGGCTCGGACGGAGACCCCGGGGTTGAGGGTCTCCTGAAGGTGCTCGTGCTCCTGGGACGACGGGACACGTCCCCTTTGCAGGCGGACGGCTTCACTGGAGACTGCTTTGGGTTTGCGCCTGTCTGATGGCTCCACCTAGCGGTCCCGAAGGGCGCGGGCTGCCTGCCGCGTCCCCGGGGTCCCTGGGGGTTTAGCTTCTCACTTCCCGAATCGTCCAGTGCAGGGGTCCCCAGTCATTCAGGAGACTGGGGTGACCGGGGGCCCCCGGCGGCGCTGGGCCAGCTCCCAGTGCCAACGGCCCAGCCCGTAGGAAAGGCAGCACTAGAGCGTCGCCCGGGTCATCGAGGGACGCCCAGAGTGGGGAGAGCAGGAGTGGCAGAGACAAGTCCTTGCTGCAGATGGGGAAGGACTGTGTTCCAAGCCACCCGAACTTGCAGCATGACCCACACGACTAGGGGACCTTCGGGAGGAGCGGGAACCCTAAGGAGAAGAAGATTCGCTCCCCCGTGTCGGGGTCGGAGCTAAATTCGTTCAGATGGAAATTAAAAGCAGACAGAGATTGAACAGTGCGGTCGTTCCTCCAAAGGTGAACCGTAGACGTACCATACGACCCAACAGTCTTGCTCCTGGGTGTGTACCAAGAGCACGAGAATGCACATCTACCCCAAAACTCGTGCACCTGTGCACGTAATATTTTCAGCAAGCCCTTCACCACAGCTGCAAGGTGGAACCCACCCGAATGTCCATGGATGGATGAACGGGTCAAGAGAATGGGATCCATCCAAACGGGGGAATATCAATCGCTCAGCCGTGAAGACCACAAACTCTGACACCCGCCGCCATATGCATGGACCTCAAAAAAAAAAAAAAAAAAAAACCGTGCTAAGCGAAAGAAGACAGATAGCAGAGCCCACGTAGGATGCGTTTGTATGAAATGTGCAGAAAAGGTAGATCCATCTACAGGAAGCCCATCCGTGCTTGTCGGGGGCTCGGGGAGCGACGGCGTCATGGGGACAAGGTTTCTGTTCAGATGGGGATGGGGGTCCAGCTCTGTCCATGGACTGGAAACCAGTGGATGGTAGGCTTACAACGGGTCAACGTCAAGGTCTTCAAGAAGGTCTCCATCAGGCCGTTTCCCGACACTTGGCGCCCCATGGCGGGCTGACGTGGGTGACTGCGTGTGCGCCCGTTACCAACAGAAAGGGTACTAAGTGGTCGGTCACCGCGTTCCCAGAGCGGAGGGCCTTCCATACGGGAAAAGGCTCGTGGCCCGGTGTCTCGGAGTGAAGGAAGCTACTAGCTTTGTGGGCCTTTTTCTCATTTGTTTCCAGCTCAATTGAGCTGTAATTGCCAAATAGGAATGATACGTATTTCAGGTGTACAACTTGATATTTCGATACACATTCTGAAATGATTATAAGTGAACTAACACTTCTGTCACCATTGTTAGCATTTTCCTTCCTCCCTTCCTCCCTCCCTTCCTTCCTTTCCTTCCTTTCCTTCCCTGCCTTTCCTTCCTTCTTCATTCCCTTCCTGCCTTCCTCCCTCCTTTCCTCCCTCCCTCCTTTCTTTCCTTCCTTCCTTCCTTCCTTCCCCTTCCTTCCTTCCTTCCTTCCTTCCTTCCTTCCTTCCTTCCTTCCTTCCTTCCTTCCTTCCGTGGATGTGTCTTCTTTCATGATGGCCACAAACCAGCTCCCTTTTCACACCACGAGTGAGAACCGTGTTCTGGAGGTGGACCATGGGCTTTCTTCTTGGCTGAGTTCTTGACCGCCTGATGACAAAGATGCCATGAAGGGAAGGATCTGAGAGGAGAGCATCTTGGATCAGGCGGGCCCTAAATCCACTGACGGTGTGTATGAGACACAGAGGAGGAGAGACACAGAGGAGGAAGGAGGGACCGTCTCCTGGAGCCTCAGGAGGGAGTATGACCCTGCCCCCCCTGGATCTCAGACTGCTGGTCTCCACAGCTGGATAGACGTGAGTGATCGTCAGCCGCTGGGTTTATCATACTTTGTTACGTGGGCCTCAGAAAACTCCTACAGTGACCGTAGATCTAAGATTTTTGGAAACTGGCTCAGTGGAACTCTTGATGATTTCTGGACCATCTTCTACATAATTTCCACCTGTCCCTAAACACAGTAACTCCGGCTGTCCTCTTTGTTTGGGGACACTGCCTCATTGGACCCTGTCTTGACCTCTTTTCAGTCCGGCATCGAAAGCAAGAGGGCCCGTCTTGTGCCCTGGGTGGACAATGTCAGTCTGGGACAAGGGACCTCTTTCCTCAGCGGCCTGAGAAGAACTTGTAGTCACCGTCCGGCCATCTCCACGCGTGCGACAGGTCCTGAGACCTGATTGATGTCACACCCCTCACGTCATTGGCCAAGGGCCCACCATCGGCCGAATGCCCACCAAATGCCCATGTCCATTCGTCCAGGGGGCACTTCCGGCTGCTACCGTCCGGCGTGCATCATCCTGGAATTCAGATCCTGACTCACTGTCCACGCCCCTCGGGGTCCCTGGAATTTACATGTCACTGGGCACCTTCCCTAATGGATCAGGACTCCCGGATGGGAGGTTCCCCAGGGGACCCTGTGGTCATTGCCTCCCACTGTTCCCAGCCATGTGGCGTGTTTCCTGACTGTGCATCTGGCCGTCTGGGAAGGGGCCCCGCCCCTTCTGGTCTCCTGCGGTTACGCATGTTGTACGTTAGGGGGCGGTCGGTGCCTGATGTGCTCCTGTGGTGTCCTGTGTCCTCCAGGCTTCTTCTTCCATCCAAGGCCACCACTTTAGAATTCTGTGCTGCCTCCGTCCAAAGTCGGGACCGCATGTTCCTGCTCCCGGGGGGATGGGGGGGCGGAGCCGCCTTCCGCCTAAGCCTCCAGATATCGCCTGTTTTCCTATGGGTTCCACACACAGCAAGGACACGACTCCTAAGGCAGGCGGGAAACCCTCCCTTCCATAATTTATGTGCGCAGAATGCATCTTCTAGGCTTCTATGCAGAGCTCCCGGAATAAAATGCAAAACAGTGCTTCCCTTGACTTCCCCTTGCCTGTCACGTGGGGAATGGAAAGAGACTCATGAGAATGGAGGCTTTGGGTTCAGCAGGGAAGGGTGACCGAGCGATCCGAGCCCAGGTCCCCAATCTCCAGGCACGTGCAGGGACGGCCGTGACCTGGAAAGTGAGCCGTGCAGGACTTCCCACGATTTCCTTTACAAGACAACTTGTAGATGTTTCCTGCAAGCGTGCAATGTCAAGAGTGCCAGGATCTGCCCCCCCCCCCAATTTTTTTTTTTTCCAGAGCAGAGGTTTAAGGGCAGACCAATATATCTGGTGGGGACACCCCTGGCCAGTCTGCTGGGAGCCACTTGGAGCTTGAGATCCAGGCGCGTGCATGGCTTTGCTCGGTGGGGAGATGGGCAGGTGACACGGACGTAGAAACACACGGATTTTGAGAACCCAAGTCCATCTGCCCGGTGCAAACGAAAGGCAATCACTGAGACATGAGGTTTGTAGCAAGCAAAGGGTTTATTCGAAAGGCAGTCAGATGAGGGGCTGGGGGAGGGAATGCCCCGAACCCACTCCCCTGTAGGGGGCGGAAGACATGTGTTTCCTGATCGGAGGGCTTGAGATTGCACACATCTGGATGAAAAGGGCGGGAAAATGTATGACCGCTCATGAGGAAACAGGGAGCATGAGCATTGGGCAAACATATATACGTAACATACACCCCACGTTGGCTGTGGGGGGACGCTTAACCCCACGAGGAGGCCAAATGCAGCCTGAGTCAGGAGGTTATCTTAGGACAAGGACAATGGGCTCTGGCTGTGCTCCCAGAACTGGAATAAGGCACACGGGGTCCTGGGCTCCTTATCTCTGGTAGGGAATGTTCCTAAGCTGCGACCCTATCAGTTGACCTTGAATCCAGGTTTCTGCAGAGTCGGCCCCCGGGTTTGTTTGTGGGGCTTGAGACGACATCATAGCTGACAAAGGAGACACAATTCTCTGAAAAACCACCTCTTTTTTTTTTTTTGCTCATTTCAACCTCATTAACCCTGTGGGGCATGGTTTTATTCCTTCTTAGTCATGCATCTGTGGTGCCCGATGGCAGAGACCCAGCTGGGAAAGGGAGGATGTGGCCAGTACCCATTGTGAGTCATTCTGTGCCTCTTAAAAGTGACTGCCCGGCAGAGCTTTCCAGAAGAGGGAAAGGTGTCGCTATTTTGCTTCTCCCACAAGACAGACCCTAAGTCTAGCATGCAGGCACAAAGAGGTTACGTGGGAGATGCCTGTGGTCTGGACCTTATTTGGAAATAGAGTGTTTGCAGATGGGATGAAGGGAAGGGTCTGAGATGAGCTCATCCTGGATGAGGTTGGCCCTAAATCCAGTGACAGGGGTCCTTGTAAGAGACAGAAGAGGGGACACAGTCACAGAGGTGAAACCACGTGAGAACGGAGGCGGAGATGGGAGGGACGCGGCCACCAGCCCAGGGACGCCTGCAGCCCCAGAAGCTGGAAGAGGCAGGAAGGACCCTGTCCTGGGACCTCAGGAGGGAGCACGGCCCTGCCCCGCCTGGATCTCAGACTTCTGGTCTCCAGACCTGGGACAGGATGGATCTCTGATGTTCAAAGCTACCCAGTTTGGGGTCCCTTGTTACTTGGGGCAGCCCTAGGAAATGCACACACTTTCCTTGTTCCCTCAGTACTTAGGTCTGTGAGAAAAGAACTTGTACCTTCTCCGCATGTATATGAGCTGCCGGATCTCTTAAGTGGAGACCCTCTCAGAGGCTCCAGGCCACGTGCTCCAAGGACAGTTTGGTTTCAGCCAAATAGAACAAGGCTTTCTGTGCCCTTCTCCCAAGGGTTTCTTGTCTGTGGAAGGTACTCGAATGTCTCCAGTGTTGGTGTGTGCCATCTTCGTCCGCCCGTGAGAAGAGGAGTTCCCCTTGGCCATCCCGTTTGATCCCAACGAGGACCGCGTCCTCTCCCCACATGCCATGCTGTGAAGGTCTCTACGTGGTATCATGCGTGGAGGGAGGTCTCTCCTCTTGTGGACATGGTCAGAGAGGGCAATGTGCACAGGCTGTAAAGGAAGGAAGGAACCAGATTTTGTTCAGGGAGTAGGTGAGGGGTTTGTCCCTGGCGTATAAAATCTGCATTCTGAAATGTTCTTTGGTGGAAAGTTCCCAGGGATGCAGTTCACCATGCAACCTTCCCCACGCGTTAAACGCCCACCTACCCCTCAGATCCCTGCCCGTCTCGTGGGGTCAGCAGGGCAGGACACACGCAGCTGGGATTTGGGCTGTCCAGTGTTTCCATCTCTTCATCTTCAGGAGGTCCAGGAGGTCCACAGTGCTGGCCAGGTGTCCTCGGGGAAGAAGGAAACGTCAACCTTCCTCTCTCTGTCTCTGTGTCTCTGTCTCACACACACACACCTCTCGATCTCCGCTGTTCTCCTCCCATGCAGACTCCCCGACCTTGTTTCCTCTGGAAGCATGAAGGGCATGAGCCTACAGAAGTCGGTGCAAATCTTCCAACCAAAGAGCCCACATTCCAGGTCTGCTGCAGCCCTACTGTGTCACCAGGCTTAGACGGAATGACCTCTAAAAGGCTCAACCACCCAAAGCAAGTGTGTTTCCTACGATAGGGGTTTGAAGGAAGCTCAGATAAGTCATTTTTTATTTTTAAACGTGGTACGTTGGAATAGGCAATTCTGTTTTCTCTGTGTTGGGGTTAATGTGGAGCATGAAATCATCCATAATACTTAGCTTGCTAAAAAGGAGCATGGAGGCCACTGGGGGCGAGGGAAGATTTCGGAGGAGGGCGTAGGTCTCCGGAATGCCGAGGCCAGTGGACCACTCTGCCATAGGAATGCTGCGGGAATTTGCCTTCCCCGAAGCTTTCTTGGCCCAAACAACTGCCCTGTGATCTAAGAGATGTATGCACTGTCCCCTGAGCTGCGTTTAGCAGAACTCATAGAACGCACTGATAAGCACGTTGTATCTTTCCCGCAATCAGACTCTTCTATTTTCTGCAAGACCCCTCGTCACACATCGCTTGCTTGAGAAACAGTGACAAAGATGTATGATTATCCTGAAGCATCAATAAAGGCGAGAGCAAAGAAGAATGAAGGGTCTTCGTCTCTGAGCATGGACCCCCTTGCCTTCTCTCTTTCACAGCAGAGTCTGGAGTCATTTTTCATGCGTTCGTGGTGGATAGCGAAGAACATTGTGTCATCTTCCCGGTGGTGTTTGTTGTTGGCATGTTGGAGCCAGGTTTTCAAGTGTCGCTCATACTCAGTGGCCATGGCCAAGTTTTTTTGCTTCATTTTTAAAACACTTGGAAGGGGTCTGTCCCTTCCTCCGTGCACAGCAATTGCCACCTTGGTCACGTGCAAGAATCAGGACCTGCTAAGGTGAGCTCTCCAAGGGGCCAGGACACCACAGGAAGCCAGTGGCAAGGTGTAGCTGGGTAATATCAACCTGTAGACTCATGTGTTTTCTCACTAGTGTGCAGCCAGCCACATCAAAGTACTCCCAACCCTAGTAGACGTCCTTCCTCCACGGATTTATGGAAGATAGCAACCCACATCAAGGTACTCCCAACCCTAGTAGACGTCCTTCCTCCACGGATTTATGGAAGATAGCAACCCACATCAAGGTACTCCCAACCCTAGTAGACGTCCTTC
>CM052901.1:102333508-102346921 GCA_028534135.1 Potos flavus | reverse complement strand
CTCCCAACCCTAGTAGACGTCCTTCCTCCATGGATTTATGGAAGATAGCAACCCACATCAAGGTACTCCCAACCCTAGTAGACGTCCTTCCTCCATGGATTTGTGGAAGGTAGCAACCCACCCTCCACTTTTTCCCAACTTGCAGAAACACTTTACGAAGATAAATCTCTACAAGATGACTGCTTTAAATATTTAATTAGTTTTCTGAACAAACAGGAGAATCTGTGACTCAGAAGGAAAATAAAAAGGAAAGCTGATTCTTCATTCGGTTACTTCCTTTGTAAATATATTCCCAGGGGCACAGAATGTTCCCTTTTATATTAAAAATATAAAGAAACTCTTGACTTCTCATTAGCCTCTAGAAATATGGTCATGATTTCCATTATATTAAAAACACAAACTTTGAAGAGATGCATCTGGGGGAGCAAGAGACAGAACAGTGGTTTAGCTTGCCTCTGGCTGCAATGGCTGGCTGTTGATTGAATTTTATTTTTAAAGTATTCAAAGTAATATATTAAGTAAATGGTGAAATTCATATTCAGCCCTGGCTTCAGGCAGTTGAGTGTTTGGGGTGGCCGTGTAGTCTACCAGAGAAGAACCCAATTAAACGGGGCACCTGTCCCAGGGGTGGCTCACACCCAGGGAGCTCACAGAACATCCTCATTCCATTCGTCTGGAGTGAGATTCTGGATATGACCCTTTCAGGATAAGCTGGTGCGGAGAACACTGGACAACAAACACCACATGCTCAGTGAAGTGACTTAAGGATCTCCCTGTAAGCCAATGCTCTTGTGGCCTCCTCTCCTTGACCACAGGGACTGACTCTTGTCCTCTGGTGTTTGTGCTCTGATACACTTTGCCCTGCCCTGTGGTCTCTCATCAAAAGAGAGGAGTTCTTTCTTCCTCATTTGTGTTTCAGACCCTCATTCTTTTTTCTGACAGCCACCTGCAGGGGAACACTTGAGATTTGCTCTCGGAAAATACGTCAGTTAATCCTGCATATGTTATTTGTGACCAATAAGTTAATAAATATTGATAGATGTTTGGGTACATAGATAGATGATAGGAAGATAGATAGATAGATGATAGATAGATGATAGGTAGAATGGATAGATGATAAATAGATGGATAGATAGATATGATGGATAGATGATGGAAAAATGGTAGATGATAAATATAGATAGGATGGATGGATGGATAGATGATGGATGGAGGGATAAATAGATGATAGATAAGTGGATGGATGGATAAATCGATAGAAAGATGACATATGATAGATAATAGATAGGTGGATAGATAGATAATGCATAGATTGATGGATAGGTGATAGATGAATGGATAGATGATAGATAAGTGGTTAGATGGATGGACAGATGGATAGATAGATGATAGATGATGGATGGATGGATGAAAGATAGATTTCATGGAATCCTCCCCAAATGCACTGAGATCGTCACAGCCACGTCCCCTGTCAGATCCACCAAAAGTTCAAGATGTTAAACAAAGCCGTTCAAAATCACTGGGTCAGAATCCACGGTCCACTGGTCAAGTCATTCAGGTACATGAAGAGCCTGAGCAGAGAAATGTGACCGCTGTCCTTGCCACCAACTTGTTGGGCTTCCTTGGGTTTGCTGTCCCCACCACCGACGTACTAGACTCCGATGGCTCGTTACGAAAGTTAAGTAAGTACCATCCTTTTCTGGATGCCACGTTTCCACTCCCTTAGCCGTGTGCACTAGCTGGTGGGCACCGTGGATGCAGGCTCCTGGAAGCATGGCCCTAAAAAGGAAAGCTTTATTTGCACCCTGACATTAGCCAATATTTCATCCTTATTGGCCTGCATGGCCACTAAGCCCCAATGCAGTCTGCTCAGGACGCCGATTATAATCAGAGTTTCCTTCTCAAATTTCACACGTCCTATCCCTGGGGATTTGGTGAAGACGCTACACCCAAGACCAGAGCAGGGAGTGAGCCCAGCTTTGGTGTTTTTCAAGCTCTCCAGGTGATTCCGTCAAAAGCAGGCAGGGCTGGGAGTGACCTTGGTCCAAGCTGATAGAAACCTGCAAAATTTCCTTGACAACACATTTGTGTTATTGTAAGGCATTCTTTCCCATCAGCTGGAGAAGGCATTTTTTTTTTTCTTAGCATCCTTAGCTGAAATGAGAACCCTCCCACTATATTCTTTTGTAAGAATTTAAAGCAAATAATCACATCCTTGAGCTGGTCAAACCACAATTTCTGGAGACATGAGAGGTCATAGCAGATACAATGCTAGAAGAATGCTCTGGAGAATCTCGGGATGGAGGACATGGTGAGCTTAAGGGGAGAAAACTGGGAATGCTTTCCATGACGTGGTCCCTCATGGATGTGAGTGGAAGGGTCCCATGGCATTTACTGCATATTGTCCCAATGTACCTTGATGCTGTACCTCATTTCTCTGTCTTACTTTTCCCATCAATTTAAACGTTTTCCTTCCTTTGTTTCTTCCCTCCCTCCTTTCCGTCCCTTCCTTCCCTTGCTTCCTTCCTTCCTTGCTTCCTTCTTTCTTTTTTGCACTTTTTAAGAAACCCACACTCCCCTTTGGAGTAGCAGAAGCTGTGAGCACAGTGTTGTGGATCTACCATCATGTCCCAAACAAGTTGTGCCATAAGTCCCACTGTGGAGGAACCGTGCACCCTCCGCTTGGAGGCTCCTGAGGTCACATCGAGGCCCAACAGACAGAGCAGTCAATTCCTAACAGAACCGAAGTGAAAACCACACCTTGCTTGCCCCAGGAGTCCCACCTTTTTTAAGGAGCCAGCGATGCATACAGCTGGAAATCAGCAGGTCTGATTGCTGGGCAGGGCTTAACTTTCGGCTCCCAGGTCAGGGCTGGGCTCTGCGACCTCAACTAGCCTTGCAAACCCAGCAGAGATTCTGCAGGTTTCTGTCAGCTCGGGTCACGATCACCCCCAGTCCTGCTTGAATGCTTAAAATGATGGGAATGTATGATCTCGCATTTCTGGGGGCCAGAAGAAGGGACTGGGTTTTAGTAGGTCAGAATAGGGTGTTGGCAGGGCAACTGCTGGTGAGTAAGCCTTTCCGTGCCTTTTGCGGTGTCCGGAAGCCACTTGTCTTCCTTGGATGGCGGACCCTTCTTCCTTCTTCAAAATGCATTGAGGCGACTGGAGAGAGGAGTGGGAGCCTCCAGCCCGGCAAGGGCCACATCCGCGTAGGAAGGGAGAGCTGTGCCCTGTAGCCACAGTGGGATCATGATGGAGAACTCATCCTCGGGTTGCTGGGAGCCAGCAGCATCACTGAATTCCTTCCACGGGCAAATCTTAGTGTTCTTTCTCCATTCACCACCCTTTTTTGGTTGTCCTGGTCATCTTCGTGAGCAGAGACTGCTTTTGTGATGGGGAAAATGAGCTTTGCACTCCAAGGGTCCAGGGAAGGGTGTCAGCAATGGGGACGTGGGCAGCTGTGTGAGAGCTCCAGCCAGAGGGAGAGAGAGATGGGCAGCTAGGGGCAGAAGAGAGCTCCCAGGGAGCACACGGGGAAAGGCAATCAGAATGGAAGGCAAGGATCGCCCCTGGGGACAGCCAAAGGGACATTTTCAGGGTTGGGGACTGGCCGTGGCCTGGCTCTGCTCACCTTGACCCCACTGCATGGCACACTCTAGGGGGGCATTATCCAGCCTGCTGGAGTCCCGCGAGTGGGTGTGTTTTCTCCCATCCCCTTAATTAGGCTGAACAAGCTCTTGTTTGTGTCAACATTATTATTTCTGTCATTATTATTATGATTTCATTATTCTGCCTCCCACAGGTGTCTGGAACTCTGCCCGCTGAATCTTGCAAATCATCTCTGCTGCCTTCTTGATGAGATCTGCTCTGATTCAGTGTTCAGGACCCCCCAGAAAGGGATCCTAAAGGCTTAGGGGCCACATAGGTTCGGCAGGTGCCCGCAAAGGATATGTGACCCGATGAGGTCTTGCAGTTGCACGGAGAAGTGACCCAGGTATGCTCCTTGAGGAGGGAACCTGGTTTCAGCATTGGCAAAAGGAGCGGAAGTAACGTGGGGTGTGGAGAGGGGCCGGGAGCCATAGCTGGGTGTTTGTCCGCCGCCTTCTCGGCCACGAAGGCGTTATGCCGGGACCTGTCAGTGTGAACGTCAGGAGCGTTCATCGCGGGCCAGGGAATCATGTCAGATCTCAGACTGCCTCACAGGGTCTGTTGTGGGTGAGTGGCATGGGCTGAGGCTACTGAGAATTTCCAGATTAAGGCTGTTGAAGGGTGATGTTTATCAGATGGAGACATGGACAAAGTAGGTGTATAGCTTGTCACTCTCAATGCAAGAAGCTCAGAGCTTCTCCAATAACATAATTTTTTTTTTTTTGAATGCAGAAGCAGGATTCAATACCAAGAGTTTTCCTTGCTGTTTCCAAAGTCTGTGCTTGCCACCAGGAGATCCTGGTGGTGAGCCAGCCTCGGTTTACCTTCCTGGTACCGTTGCAGAGACGTCACACCCTCTAAACTCCCTTTCTTGGGTGACTGGATTCGGCTTGGTGCAGTCTAAAGACCTCCCACCTCCTGCTCTCCTAGGTCTGAAATGAAGGAGACAGGCTTCATCAGCCTCTCTGTTGTGTTGGGGACAGCCCACCCTAGGTGTGAGGTGAGCTGTCCACCTGCCACATGCACGTCCAGCTGGCCTGCTTTGGACTGTCATGCTTTCTAAATTACAATAAAGAATAAGTAGCAATAAGCACATGGATAGAGAGATGGATAGATGGATGGATGGATGGATGGATGGATGGATGGATGGATGGATGGATAGGTGGATAGATGGTTGGGTAGGTGGCTGGGTGGATAGATGGCTAGGTGTATGGTTGGGTGGGTGGATGGATGGATGGATGTTTGAGTGGATGGATGGGTGGGTGGATGGATGGATGGATGGATGGGTGGGTGGATGGGTGGATGGATGGATGGATGGATGGATGGATGGATGGTTGGATGGATGGATGGATGTTTGAGTGGATGGATGGGTGGGTGGATGGATAATGTTTGAGTGGCTGGATGGGTGTCTGGGTGGGTAGATAGATGGGCGGCTGGATGGATGCATGGACGCATCGATGGATACATAGAGAAAGAAAGGTAGGTTTATGAAAATGACAACTAGGATTTTCTCTTCAGGTCAGAAAAGGAGAATAACATCTTCGGCCTTGTGTCATTTGAGTCAAGGTGGGCCCTCCTCCCACCATCCTGATGTCCAGAGAAAATCCCAGTGCAGATGTAGGGTAGTCCTAGGCATTGAGCCCAGCTGCCTCTGCTACACCATGACCTTTACCAAATCTTTGAACTGTCCTGGGTCTCTCTTCCCTCCTTTGTCAACCAGCAGCTTCCAAGTTTCTCCTTCTCTGTGATGTGCGGTCCTCCAGTACCCAGCTGGGCAATCCAAAGCTCTCAGGGCCATGCTGGAAACCCCAGAGTGGGCTCAGGTTCCTCTGGTGGGGCCATTTGTGGGAACCCCCACTCCGCAGATGCCTTCTCTCAACATTCTGTCTTGTGCTTTGAGCCCAGGGAGCCCGATCAGCAGCAGCTCCCTGACACAGGGGCCCTTGTCTGGGGCTTGCTGAGTAGGCACTGTCTTCTGAGTGGGAACCCATCTAGGCACAGACAACGGCAGGGCATTTTTTTTCAAAAGTCATGCAAATTCTTGGTCTTTTACATCCTGTCTGCAAACTCATTCATAGAGGCCCTCCTCCCCATTGGGCACATGCCTTCTTGACCTTTTTACAGCCACAGTGGGAAGGCTGTGTATGCTGCCTACGGGATGGAGAAAACAGGCCCCCCTTGAAAGGAGGGGTCAGGGGCTTTGGTGTCTCCCAGAAGCCAGAGAGTTGGTGCTTGGACCCACAGCCAGCTAATTCTTGGACTGACCGTCAGGGAAGCTGGGCTGGCACCCAAGACAATAAGGACGGGGATAGTTGGGGACTGGGTGCCATCTTCCCGCCCCAGGGGATGGCATTTTCATGACCTGGTTCTCCTGGAGCACTCTGGTTCTTTTCCCCTTCCTGGCGGGCAATGGAGGCAATATTTGCCTCCAGCTGGTCCCCAAGGCATCACCCAACCTCGTAGTGACAAAGACAGTACACAGACCAGGAGACTCAGCAATTTTGGCCATAGGTGTGTACTTTTCCCCAACAGTACCCATCGTTGAAAGAAGCATCATAAGAGCGGTAGGATCGATGGGCAATAAGGATTTCCCTGCAGAGGTGGTTGCAGAAATCATGTCCTCATTTTCGGATTTGTCTGCTCGTCTGCCTTAAATTTCAGCCGTGATGGATGCACTATCTCTGGACCCGCTCGTAAAGTGTGATAAAGCGTAAATTGCTAACTGTGGGGTCTTTCTCTTCAATTGTGAGCCAGCCTTTCTTCAGGCTAACTGCAAACCCGGGGTACTAGTCTTGTCCTGCCCATCAAGTGCCTTGGGTTGCACGTCAGCAAGATGCAGACATTTCGCAAGAAAAATACGTTCCACCGTTAGGTGATAGTGCAACGTTTTGAGTCATCAAAATACAACTGATAAAAAAAACAAAAAAACAAATGAAAGCTGAATTTTGTTTTCTACCCCTGCAGATGCACAGGAGTTCTGAGCGACTTTAAAGACTTTAGCGTGTCCCTAGGGTGGCGCTAATGGGTAAAGAAGAGGGAAAGTAAGAAGCGTAGGTGACGCTTTGGAGAAGGCAGAACCATCCTGCAGTCCTGGTGGGCAGGTCCCATGGTGCAGCGCTGTGGGAAGCATGGAATTACCCTACGATCCTTATGATCCCATCGCCCCACTCTTACACGTATTAACTCAAAGGAACAAAAAACAGGTATTCACACAAATACCTGTACGCACATGTTCATAGTACTGCTCATAACAAAGGTGGAAACGACGGAAGTGTCCATGAGTGGATGAACGCATGAGCTAAAACGTGTCTTTCCAGCCAAGATGCCCTTCAACAGATGATTGGATCAAGAAGATATGGTCCATGTATACAATGGAATATTATGCCTCCATCAGAAAGGACGAATACCCAACTTTTATTTTAACATGGACGGGACTGGAAGAGATTATGCTGAGTGAAATAAGTCAAGCGGAGAGAGTCAATTATCATATGGTCTCACTTACGGGTGGAGCGTAAGGAAAAACATGGAGGACATTGTGAGAGGGAAAGGAGGGATGAATTGAGGAAATCGGAGGGGCGATGAACCATGAGAGACTGAGGAGTCTGAGAAACAAACTGAGGGTTTTGGAGGGGAGGGGGTTGAGGGGATGGGGGAGCCTGGTGGTGAGTATTGAGGAGGGCACGTATTGCATGGAGCGCTGGGTGTGGTGCATAAACAATGAATCTTGCAACACTGAAAAAATAAAATAAAACTATTTGGGGGGAAAATGTGTCTTTCTCCCTACAAGGGAATATTACTCAACCATGAGAAGGAACAGAGCTCTGACACCTGCTACCATGTGGATAGACCTTGAGAACATGATGCTCAAGGAGGGAAGCGGACACACGAAAGCCCACACCGTGTGTGACTCTGTTTATGTGACTCATGCAGGATGGGTGAGTCCACAGAAAGCAGGTCAGTGGTTCCCAGGGGCTGCCATAGGGGATGAGGAGGGACCGCTCATGGGGACAGGGTCTTTCTTTGTGGGGATGAGGATGTTCTGGAACCAGAAAGAGGTGGGGGTTGCATGACATGCTGAATGTGCTAAACAGCCCTCAACGGCACACTTGAAAAGGGCGAATTTCACGTTATGGGAATTTTACCCCAATAAAGAATAGATCCTAACACCTGCACACGTTCAGTTAGAAGTCAGGTGCATGGTGGACCCAGCCCTTTGCTAGTTCCGAGGAGCCATGCTCGTAATCCACAACACACCTAGCAAAGGCCGTTTGCTTGTGGGACATTGACCCTTGGCTTTGTCCCGAAGCTGCTGACCCGTCGTTCTCACTGTACCCAACCTCACGCCTTAGTCCCCACAGCTCTAGAGCCATCCGTAGCTTTTTTCTACCCTCTCTTCCCTAGAAGCTTCCCCAGAGAATTAACCATGACCAAAACCTCCTACCTGCCTCTGCCACCTGTCCCCTTCCAGAGGTCTCTGGAAACTTCTGGAAGAGGCTATCTCTAACCACTATCTTGAGCCTAGCCCCTTGGCTCCCCACACCACCATGCTTTGCCTTCCCTGTCCTATCCCTCCCTTCCAGTTAGCTCCGGGAGCAGCTTCTGTGTTGTGGGGTCACGAGCCACAGGGACCTGTCTGTGGCCTTCAGAGACACTTGGGTAGGACGAGCCTCTGCGTCTGGAATCACCCGTGCAGGGGGCGGTCGGTGAACTGGGGGTGAGTCCAGGCCTGTGTCAAAGGTCACAGTGTTGACACTCTCCCCACCTCAGCTCACGGGGCCACATGCAAGGGAAGAATACTGGAGGGATAGATGGGAGAGAGGCGGGCTGGGATGGTAGGGACTTAATGGTCCCCACGACTCGCACTCTGGTTTGCTCTTGTTCCAACCCAGACTCCGTGGTGTTGACTCCCTTAACTGTAGAACATCGATAGTCACACGACATAAAGGAGATGCACGGACCACGTGTGCAGTGATAACCCTACTGGTTTTCTGCGGAGAGCAATCCATCTAAGGGGTTTCCTCCACGTGATTATGATCCCCATGGGGCCAGAGATACGGCCCCATCCACACCGCCCCAGCCACATGCTCTGTTCAATAAATTTATTTCACCCCTGCCCCCGGAACCACACAGAACGGCCCTCTTCCAAGAAAGAAATTGAAAAATAAATTAATAAATAAATACTTAAAAAGAGGGGAAAGGAACGGAACCAAGTTCAGTTGGAGCGGGAGTTCTGAGACGGAGCAAATCGTCCCACCATCGACGTGGGCTAAGGGCGTCCTACAGAAAAAGTGCGCTTCGCTCTGAAAGAGTCCAGGTTCCGATGCATCTCATGGGTGCATGTCCCAGCCCGTATCTGGGAGGGACATAGAATCACAGAGGCTTTTCTCAGTGCGGAACACACCGTTATCCTACCTTTACCTGAAATTCGCTCACAATCTGATAGACGTTTTCATCCAAAGCCAGAGCCCTCCAAACCCAGTGTCTGCAAACATAAGGTCTGTGCTCACGTCGGGGGTGAATCCAAACGGGATCAAGTTAATCATTTCTGCTGTAAATTTAGCTTTTAAATACTCTTTGCAAAAGAACATGGCTACTAGCCTGTCCCTTGTTGGCCTACTTGGTGTTGGAACTTTTGTTTATGACCCTGCAGATACCTTAAAATGTCACGTATGCTCGTCCCCATCTAAAAGTTGCCGGAAGTTACCATGAGACCTGCCTGAGGATCCTTTGATTGGATGGGTGTCTACATGCATCGCACTGTTTGCCCCACACCAGAGAAAGTAACGACTTAGCAGTTGCCCGGGAGGATTGAATCACTTCTGACAGCTGGAACAGGTCATTCGTGATTTTTAAAAGTCATTTTACACATGAGAGTTAATCCGGTAGGATTTGCTGTCAGGTTTTTAGATGATGCACGTGTTTCTGTGGGAGGCTTTTGGTTGTAGAGTCAGTTTTGACACACCAGGTGGGTTTCCAGCCATGGATGGATTCTACCTTGGGGCAGAGTATGTATAGTCTTCGTAAGGAATTCATATAAATTTGTGTGGGTTACATGTGAAAATTTGCAATTCTTTGCTATATTCTGTTAAATTGGAGGAAGAATGGAAGTATTGCATCCTTCTTTGGCAATTTCTACACCAGTGCTTTATTTATGCCAATTTCTAAGAGGCACTAATGTGTTATTTCACAATTGAAGGAGAGTGATCCATACTCTTCAGCGACCCAAAGTCTCAACCGACCTGGGACCATGCGGCTGGACCTGAGGGGGACATGATAACCTGAATTCAAGTACTCATTAAAATACACTGAAAACAGAACCGCCTTTTATGAAGAGCTATTTTACCCCCAGCACAAATGTGGGGATGGTGTTCTTGAAACTGTGTTCTCAAAGGGACCACTTTGGAGAAATTAGAAATCTATCTGAGCATCTCAGGTTCTACTTCACAAAGGCTACCCATTTGATGAAGAAATGCTATTGATTACCCGTGAATCAGAAATACAGGATACAGAAGGAACCCAAGTGTCCATGCCTAGATGAATGGATAAAAAGAAGTGGTGTGTATATACAGTGGAATATTACTCGGCCATAAAGAGGGATGCAATTTTGCCATTTGAGACAATGTGGATGGACCTAGAGGGTGTTATGCTACATGAATTAAGTCAGACAGAGAAAGACAAATACCATATGATTTCATTCTTATGTGGAATCTAAAAAAAAAAAAAATAATAATCTAATGAAGAAACAAACAAAAAGCAGAAAGAGACCCAGAAATGCAAAGAACAAAGTGATGGTTGCCAGAAGGGAGACAGATTGGGGAATGGGTAAAATGGGGGGGGGGGAGGCACAGGCTTGCAGTTATGGAGTAAGTCACGGGGATGAAAGGCACAGCATAGGGAATATGGTCAATGATACCATAATTGTGTTGTTCGGTGACAAATGGTGGCTACATTTGTGTTGAGCCTAGTGTTAACATATAGAGAATTTGAATCACTATGTTGTGCGTCTGAAATTCATATGTGTCAACCAAAAGAAACACAGTCCTACGCAAAAAAAACAAAACAAAACAAAAAAACAGGAACTGCCTAAATCCTGCCTCAAACCCATTTGACTTTTGTCTCTGTTACCAGTTGTGTTTCCACATCCTTTACCTGGAATGATAAGTCACTGGAAGAAGACAGGAATGTATTGTTGAGCTCACTTCTGCTTAACCTGCAAGCTTCCGTGTTGAGAATGGCGGCATCCCACGTTTCCGGAGCATCTCTGATTCCCTCAGTGGTTTATTGTTAATTTGACGGCCGTGCATGATGAAAATGGGGATTTTTCTATACTGTGAGGATGATCCATTGGTCTCCAGATGGTTCTTAAGCACTGTGGGCTTTGGGGATGGACGGTCCCTTTTGCCCACAGGTGGAGGCTGGCTGTCACCCATTTTGCAAGGGAATCACTCACAGGTAGGATGTTTTGTTGGCGTGTTAATCATGGATTTCAGCGGGCATCCTCCAGGTGGAACACTCTGGGGATGGTCCCAATTTCGTGGTCCAGGTGAGAAGCAGGGGTCTTACCTCCTGTGTCCAGGGTGGAGCCCTACGCACCTGCAGAGAAAGCCTGTCCCTGGAAGGTGCAGGGATGGGACAAAACGGAGAATTCCCATTGAATTCCCTTTGCCTATTGACTTTGGTCATGGCGGGTGACCTCAGCAGGAGGGGCATAGAGTGAACATGGACGACAGAGCGAGGGTCGGGGACCAGACCGACCTCACAGAGGAAGATTCCAAAGCTCTCAGGCAGCTGGTTTCTGTTACCCCTTTGAAGGAATGAGGAGTATGAAGGTGACAATGGGCACGATGCTCACGAAAATGGCAGGATCCGGTGCATGGCTACGGAAAATCACCGAGGTCCACGTCTGTCAACTCCTTCATAGCCGCACGTGGTTGGGGAGCACAACGCCTCCTGCTGGGCCAGGCACCTGGTTGACAAAATCTCGGCACCGGGGCCGAGGGGAGCTCATGACATCGCCAAGTTAGGAGCTGGGTGCAGGTGGCCGGCTTGGGACACACAAGCAGTCGGGGTCTCTCCGTGCCAACAGCTCCGCCGGGGCCTCCCAGCCCTGGTACGTCCTCGGACAAACTCACTGCACTCCGCGTTTCAGGTCTATCTGTGCATGCGTGGTTTGCAGAGCCCGCTGCTGCTCTGGACGGCGCCCTCGGGACTATGCATCACTTCTCCTGACCTCACGCGGGACAGCAGGGCAACGGACCAGTAGAGACAGAGGGGTCTCCTCCGCCGGGGCTGGCTCGGGCTTAGACACACAAGCAGACGGCTTCCCTTTGCCCAGAGACTCTCGCTTCCGCTTCTTCAAAAATCTGCATTGCAAAGGAAATGCCTGTTTGAATTCCTCTTTGTGACTGATTGCTTTTGCACAACCTGTAGTTTCAGGGTCGTCAGCACCCCTGTCTTCGCAGTTGAAGAAGCCCGGTGCACAGCACCGCAGGGTAATATCTCCATGGGGAAGGCGAAAACAAAAGCAGCAGAAACCCGAGCCGGCCAGCGAAAACCCGTGAGCCTGGCGGAACGGGCGGCTTGGAGGGGGCCCAGCGGGGACACATCCGGGGCGGGGTTGCTCCCGCGTCAGGGGTCACTTTGCTGCCTGACGTGTGTGTTTTTGCAGAGGGGCAAACCAGCAAAATCCCCACAAGGCTGCCTCCGTGGTCTGACCCCACCCCGCCCCCGGGAGGGAGAGGATCCTCATCCTATATCAACATACCAGGCATCCGCGCTCCCCTCTGAGGTTCCAGAAGGAAGAGGAAGGACTGGCTTTTCCTTGGAGAGTCGCTCACGGATTTGGCGACCCCAAGAAGGAGTTTTGTGCTGTGGGATGTTTGCTGGAGTTTGTGGGAGGGCACAGGGCGAGAGAGGAACACGGGAAGGGGAACGGGGTGTGACATGGGGGACCGTGTGCTCTCCGGGGGCGGGGTGCATGCCCTGTGAGTCATCACAGGCGGCCTGGCTGGCGAGCGAGAGGAAGGAAACGGGGAGAGGGAGGGTGAGCAGCGCGACTTTGCCGTGTGGACGCGTCCTCCGGTGTCCCCCACGAGGTCTCAGCAAGAAGCGAGGACACATTTTGGGTGTGGTTCCCCCAAAGCAGACCCTGGGGTCTGGCCTCAAGCGAGGCCACCCTGTGAGTCAGGGACTAGCCCACGGGGAGCACTGAAGGAGGAGTCACACGTCGAAGCGCATCAGACCCTCCTCACAGCGGCGCTGGGCTGCAGATGACTAGATCTTGGGTCCCGCCTCCCTCTCTGGGGACAGTCCCAGATCCGGTCATCAGAGCAGCCAGACCTCACGGAGCTCGGAAACGTGGGAAGTATCCACGGGGACCGGACCTGGCAGGCAGACGGGAACGGCTGGGTGGATGGAACCCACAGGGTAGGGGGCTCAGTCCTGCAAGACCACCCTCTCGAAATCGCACACGTCGGCCACCTGTCCGGCTTGTCACCTGTGCTGGTGAGCCACCAGCTACAGGTGGGAGGTTCCCACGACCTCCTCGTCCTCCTCGGGTCCCCTTCACCTGCTGGAGCGGCTCCCTGAGCTCAGGCTCTCCAAACCTCGTCCTCTTGGTTTGTATTTTTTTTTTAGGGAGGGATCATTGCACAATCATAACACATGCAATCACTGGCCACTGGAGATGGATCCAACCCTCAACCGGTCGGAGAGCGGGATGGAAGGTTGCAACCCTCCCATGGCAGGGCGACCCTCGCCCATC